>CAUYQG010065021.1:0-44554 GCA_963574415.1 Tarsius wallacei | reverse complement strand
TTTTATAAAGCTAACATACTGATACCCAAATCAGGCAAAGATTCAACAAAGAAAGAGAGCTACAGGCCAATATCTGTGATGAACATAGATGAAAAATTCTCAACAAGATTCTAGCAAATTGGATCCAACAACACATCTCAAAAATAATCCACCATGACCAAGTAGGCCTCATCCCTGGGATGCAAGACTGGTTCAACATCCGCTAGGCCATAAATGTAAATAAATACATCAACAGATGTAAAAATAAGAATCATATGATTATATAATTAGATGCAGAAAAAAACTTTTGATAAAATCCAGCATCCCTTCTTGATAAAAATCCTTGAACACCTAGGCATAGAGGAACAAACCTCAATGTAGTAAGAGCCACCTATGATAAACCCACAGCCAACATATTGGTAAATGGACAAAAATTGGGAGCATTTCCCCTGAAAACCAGAACAAGACAAGTCTGCCCACTTTCACCCCTCTTGTTCAACATAGTGTTGGAAGCCTTAGCTAGAGCAATCAGACAAGTGAAGAAAATCAGGGTTATCCAAGTTGGGAAAGAGGAAGTCAAACTATCCCTCTTTGCTGACCATATGATTCTATACCTCAAAAATCCAAGAGCATATGTCACTTCTTGCACTGATAAAGGACTTTGGCAAAGTCTCAGGGTATAAAATCATTGTGCAAAAGATAGTAGCATTCTTATACACCAATAACAAACAAGCAGAGAGCCAAAAAAAAGTACAATCCCATTCACAATAGCCACAATATAAATGAAATACCTTGACATCTTCCTAACCAGAGAAGTAAAAGGTCTTTACAATGAAAACTACAAAACATTTCTCAAAGTAATCAAAGATGACACAAACAAATGGAAAAATATTCCATGCTCATAGATTGGAAGAATCAACATTGTTAAGATGTAGATCCTATCCAAGGCAATCTACAGATATAATGTAATGCCCATTAAATTACCAGCATCATTCTTCTTAAACCTGGAAAAAAAAACCACAGAAATTCATATGGAATCATAAATAACCACAAATAGCCAAAACAATCCCCAGTAAAAGAAACAAAGCAGGAGCTATCACACTCACAGACTTTAAACTTTATTATGAGGCCACAAAACAGCCTGGTATTGGTACAAGAATAGGCATATAGACCAATGGAACAGAATAGAGATTCTGGAAGCAAAATCTCTATTTCTTAACCATTTTCAACAAAGCTTCCACTAACAACCACTGGGAAGAGGGGAACCTATTCAGTAAATGGTGCTGGAAAAACTGACTGACCACATGCAAAAGAATGAAACAGGATCCCTGCCTATCATCATACACAAAAATCAACTCTAAATGAATCAAAGACCTAAACGTAAAACCTCAAACTATAAAAACCTTAGAAAATGCAGGAGGCACCTATATTGAAATTAGAATTGGCAACCAATTCCTGATCAAAACCCTAAGTGCCCATGCCATAAGAGATAAGATAGACTAGTGGGACCTCATCAAACTGAAAAACTTCTGCAAAGCCAGGGAAACCATTGAGAGAGTAGAGAAACAGCCCACAGACTGGGAAAAAATATTTGCCAACTGTATATCTGACAAAGGCCTAACATGTAGGCTCTGCAAGGAATTCAAACAAGGAACTTTTCAGAATGCCAAAAAGAAAAAAACAAGCAGCCCTATTAAAAAGTGTGCAAAAGATATGGACAGACACTTCTCACGAGAAGACACAAGCAGTCAACAGATACATGAAAAAATGCTCAGCCTCAGGAATCATCAAAGAAATGCAAATTAAAACCACTAAGCTATCACCTGACTCCAGTCAGGATGGCCATCATCAATACCTCAAATAACAACAGATGCTAGAGAGGATGCAGGGAAGAGGGAACACTTCTACATTCTTGGTGAGAGTGTAAACTAGTACAACCTCTGTAGAAAACAGTGTGGCAATTCCTAAAAGATCTAAAAATCAACCTCTCATATGACCCAGTAATCCCCCTTCTGGGAATATACCTGGAGGAACTCAAGTCATTCGACAAATAGATACCTGCACAAGCATGTTGATTGCATCACTGTTCACAATAGCAAGAACATGAAACCAACTGTGCTGTCCTTCAAAAATAGACTAGATTTTCAAAATGTGGTACGTATACACAATGGAATATTATGCAGCCATAAAGAAGGACAAAATTATGAACTTTGCAGCAACTTGGATGGATTTAGAGTCTGTAATACTTAGTTATTTATCACAGAAACAAAGAACTGAGTACCACATGTTCTCACTCATAAGCGGACCCTGAACAATTATCATAATACTGTAAGAAAGGGATTGACAGTAGTGGGAGGAAATGGGGGGGGAGCACACTTCATCAATAAGGGTACCTGATCTCAAACCAGGTGGCGTGGGGACCAAAGTGAGGCTCAAACTTTACCTGTACAATAATCATTTGTATACCTAACTCTGAATTGTATCCCACATCTCTAAAATAAAAATTTAAAAGACAACACAGACTTCTGAGTCCCACTATGCAGAGATGCTGGCTCAGTTGTTCTAAAGTAGGGCCTAGGAATCCACATTTTGATGCATACTCTTCTCCCTATTACTCCACGAGATTCTGATGCAGGCGGTCCATAGACCATATGGAAAATACTATAGCATATTACTCCTTTGAATTTTTGATAATTTCCTTGGAATTTTATGTTTTATCCTCAACGTTATTGTATTTCTTTTTTACTTTTTTGTTGTGTTTATTTCTTTGTTCCATGGTAGAATTTATCAGAATTTTTATCTGATCATAATTGCAAGGAGAAATAGTCATTTTTGTAAAATTGATTCTTACAATACTATATTTATTATTTAAGAAAAACTACCTCATATTTGTAAAATTTTAAGAGTACAATAGCTATACTATTAAAACGTTCATAATATCTATTGTAGTTTTTATAAGATTCCTCATTTTATTTTAATATAATTAAAATTTTACATATGTGAAAAAAATCACTTGTACTGAGTCATCTTCGTCATTGTGCAAATGAGCAAATAGAGTCCCAGATACAAACTGTCATAATCTAGAACCAGAAAGCACAGTCCTTCACTGGACATCACAGTCCAGCACTGAACAACTAGTGCCAGCAGAACCAAATCTTCCAAGGCTCAACACAGTGGTATTACTAGGACACTGTTTCCTGTCACCCACTGCATAAATCTTCATTCACAAATCTAAATTTTAACTATGTTGCACTGGATGTTTCCCTGTATCATTCAGAACATAATAAAAAGAAAAAAAACTTTGGACTCTTTTTCTCACTAAGCTCACATCTCAAGTGCTCAAGGCTGAAAATTGATTAATTCAGATGAACATTTACTAAACTAAGGCTTAGAAAAGGAGGTATTTAAGCCTTTGTTATAGATCATAACAGAAGAGAAGTTTTAAGTTAAAGATGTGTCCTAGAAACCTCTTTCTGTGGATAGGTGCACAGAAAGAAAAACTCAATTTTGCAAAATTCCAAGATTATTTAAGCGGTTATCTTTCCACATCAGTTTTTAGATACAGTCATTGAGTTGTACATGGCTCCCTCTAGCAAGCATGCACTGGGCCTTTTACTACAACATTGTCATGTTGCCAGATGATTTTCAGATGGGTTTGAAAGCTCATCTCCCTTACTAAATTATTATTTTCTACTTGATACCATCAAAATATTTGTTATCGTGTATATATACTATTTTTTAAATTCACTCATATGTTGACTATTCTGAATTAATGCTGCAACAAACATGGTGGTGTAGATATTCATTCAACACATCAATTTTGATTTTTTTATATATACAGCTTGACCTCATTTATATGGAGAATCTTTTAAAAGTAAAATTTGTAGAAGTGGAGAGGAGATTGTTGGTTACCAGAGGCAGGGGGGTAAGGGAGGAAATGGGGAGTTGTTGGTCAAAGTGTACAAGTTTTAAAAAGATAGGAGGAATACATTTTGAGATCTATAGCACAGAAGGGTGACTATAGTCAATAAAATGTATATATATTTCAAAATAACTAAGAGAGTAAATTTCAAATGTGTCACCATAAAAAAATTACAGAACAGTGAAGTGATAGATTTGTGAAATAGCTTGGTTTAATCATTCCATATCATATATATATATATATATATATATATATATATATATATATAAATCAGAACATCACATAGTGTGCCACATATGTATAAATTATGAATTCTCAATTAAAATAATATTTAAAATACTTTTCTAAAATAAAAGTTACATTTCACTCTGTTATTTTCCGTCTTAGAATGATTATGAGAATAAATTCTATCAACACAGACAGTGCACACGAGTAAGTCTTGAATGCAATATCTACATATCTCTTCTAATATCTCTATCAGTTGAAGTACAACTTTACCTCAGTACCACCCTAATGCCAGTAATCATACTGCTAATATCCATTAGGCCACAGCTATTACTTATTCTTTACCAGATTCTAGATAGCATCATGTTTTCAACTTGTCACACTTTCAACTTGCACTTCTCAGTGATTAATAAATTCAATTATATCTACCCATTTCTTGAAGTTTTACTAGTAGCAGTGTACCTGCAGTTGCAATCCCTTATAACATCCTCGGGACTATAAATTCCTTCTTTGTTCTCCTTCTCCACCAACTTCATTTTCCATCTGACTCATGAGTTCTGCCCATCTTGCCTTTCTCTAGTCAAGCAGTCTAGTTTACTCTTTCATGATCTTCTGAGCCATGTCCTCCTTCTTTGCTGCCAGCATCAACTTTGTTAACTTTCTCTTTTTCTTCTTCATTAGGTTATTTTTATAGCATCATTCTGCATAATGGAGAATTCCTTAATATTTTGATTGGAAGATAGCCCTTACCTAGAGATAAATATACAATGCATTTTCACATTGTTCCAGGGACCCACAGTAAGTGGATATTATATATGGCTATATCATTGTGTGAGCTGTAGAAATTATGAGCTATCCTTATCTCTAAATAGGTAAAGCTGGGCTGGGCACAGTGGCTCATGCCTGTAATCCCAGAAGTTTGGGATGCTAAGGCAGAAGGATTGCTTGAGTCCAGGAGTTCAAGAACAACCTAGCAACATAGCAGGACCTTATCCCTAAAAAAAAAAAAAATCAAAAAATTAGCTGGTTAGAGTGGTGCATGCCTATAATACCAGCTATTCTGCAGGCTGAGGCAGAAACGGTTTCCTGAGTACAGGAGGTCGAGGCTGTGATGAGCTATAATTGTGCTACTGCACACCAGCCTGGGCATAACAGTGTCAGACTCCAACTCAAAAAATAAAATAAAAATAGAAAGGTAAAGCTAAAGGGAGCCTATCTTACATTTTTATAGTACAGAAAGATGGAAAAATTGTGAAATTAATACTTATGTTCTGCTAGTCAAAACTATGTATTAGTATATATCTGAGGTTATAAAATGATTAAATATAACTGAACAAAAATGCTATACTGAGTTCACTATTTTTGTTCATATGCTTCTTTAAAAGGTACTTGGAAATGTGAAACTATTTATATATAATACTGACAAAATATTCAAATGATAAATCAATTTTTCACTTTTATTTAAATGTTTGGCATCATGCATACTGTCTTCTTCTCGGACCTTCATTTTTATTCTGTTTTATGCAAATAAAAGTAAAACCATGCATACCCAACAAATAGAATGTCCTGAGATTCAGGAATGAAATAATTCAATGACAGTCCTGGGGTGCCAGACATACCTGACTTTAACCTTTGCTTCAGCTAATTCACCAGCCTTTCCAAGCCACAGGTTCTTCTCCTGTAAAATAATAATACAAGTACCACTATTAAATGATGATAGAATTAAAGGCATTGTCTACAAAGCACCTAATATCAAAGCTTTCATGTGCCAGGTGTTCAAATAAATGACAGCGTTTTTCTACCCTGAAGCCCTTTTCTTTTAAAATTTTATAAACTATCTTAAAATGAAGCAGAAGATTCTTGCAGATCATGTTTATCTTAAGCTAAGCCACATCTAGCAAGCAAGGAGCCTTAGCCTGTGCAATTCAAACTTCCCTTTTAAAAACATAACAGCCTAGGCTATTTTCCTTCAACTCATGAACTTTTATTTATTAAAGTTCCACTCATAAAAGAATAGGCATAGTAGTGTCTATAAACACAGGAACATCACTTTAATAGAAACCAAATTGCTGATAGGAAAAGGGATTTAATTTCCTCTTGAAGCCAATAACTCCATCTCACATTTACTTTGAAACAAAATGAATTCAATTTCTTAATAGCATCTTATGGTGGCAATATTTAGCTATTTTTAAATGCCTGAAATGTAACTTCCCCTGCCCTAAATATATAGGTTAAACATTTTATACATTTTAATTGCAGAATTAAAGAATTTAGCTTTTTATATTTGTTGCACACAGGTATTCTATTATAAATATATCTTTTTAAAAATTTGGATTAACTCATATGGAACTTGTTCATAGTACTATCTGGTGTTACAGTCTATGTCTGTACTTTCTTTAAAGACTATAAGTAGCAAACTTTTCAGTATAATTAATTTATAATGTCATATTCTACTATTGTACTCTAGTATATTGAAAGTACATGTCACCTTTGAAAAATTTAGTATTTAAGTAAAATGGAATGGGGAAGTGTGAGCTTCTAAATCTGGTACATATCTTAAAATGTGAGATTCCAACTGCTTTAATAGTTAAGAAAGAGTTGCTAGCCAGGCTCGGTGGTTCAACCTGTAATCCCGCACCTTGGGAGGCTGAGGTGAATGGATTGCCTGAGCCCGTGGGTTCGAGACCCGCCTGAGCAACTTGGTGAGACCTCATCTCTACAATAAATCAAAAAATTAGCCGGGAATGGTAGCACGCGCCTGTAGTTCCAGCTACTCGGAAGGCTGAGACTGAAGGATCGCCGGAGCCCAGCAGGTGGAGGCTGTGGTGGCCCGGAGCGGCCACTGCACTCCAGTCTGGGCGGCAGAGTGAGACTCCAACTCAAAAAACCAAAAACCGAAAGAGTTGCTAATATATACTATTCACTGTTTTATTCCTCCAATGGGTATCTGGTTGTAATGAGAACAATTAGAATGTAGTGCTATGATCTAAATATTAGACCCCTGAAAATCATGTGTTCTATAAAAAAGATACCTGCACACGTATGTTTATTGCAGCATTGTTCACAGTAGCAAGAATGTGGAACTAACCATGCTGCCTATCAAAAGAGGTCTGGATAGAAAAAATGTGGTATATATACATGGTGGAATATTATGCACTCATAAAGAAGGACAAAATTATGAACTTCACCACAACCAGGATGGGCTTAGAGTCTATAATACTAAGTGATATATCACAGAAACAAAGAACTGAGTAACCCAGTTCTCACTCATAAGCAGACCTTGAACAATTATCACAGTACTATAAGAAAAAGATTGGCAGTAGCAAGAAACTGCTGGGAGATAGGGGGAGGCAGGATTGGCAGTAGTGGGAATCTGCCGGGGGCGGAGAAGGCACACCTCATCAACAAGGTTACCTGTATAATGAACATTTATATACTTAACCATGAATTGTATCCCATATCTTTAAAATAAAAAGTTAAAAGAGAGAGAGAAAAAAAAGAAATACATGTGTTAAAACCTAATTACCAAGCTGATGATATTTAGGAGGGCCTTTGGGGTGTGATTAGATCACGAGAGCAGAATCCTTATGAATGGGTTTAGTGCCCTTATGAAATAAGACCAGAGATGCCTCACCTCTTGCACCATGTGAGACACAGCAAGAAGACACCATCTATGAATGAGAAAGCCCTCACCAGACACAATCTGATGGCACCTTGATCTTAGACTTCCCAGCCTCCAAACTGTGAGAAATAAATTTCTGTCATTTACAAACCTTTTGGTTTATGACACATTATTATAGCAGCCTCAATGGACTAAGACAAGCTAGAGGGAAAAAATAATAGCAAAACTAGCATGTGCCTATATAGGTGCAATATTTTCAAGTAAAATTTTGAATATCACAGACTAGTCACTAAAACAAATACAGTATTTTATGTACTCATCTATTTATTTTTTTGCCTTTTGAAACTTAAGTTCAAAAAAGTGGAGCTAACACATCTCTTAGGCTATGTAACATTTTCTTCATGAATCCACACAGGATCCCACTTCTGTTTATTTTCTCTTTCATTCCCACTCCTCATGTGGAATTCCTTCCCTACCCCAGTCATCTACTACATTGTGTTGGAATGTCATTCCTTGTAAAATGTATAACTTAATTTTATATGTGGCTATGGTTTTTATTTACATAAAATGTACAGGCTGGCAGGGCTCATGAGAGATTGCAAATATGTTAAATTAAGAAGACTGACGGCATCACTCTTGTGCTATGCAGATGAAAGGTAGACTCCACTCAAGTGAACCAAGAGAGAAAGCAGGAAAGCTGCTGCTGGAGAGGGAGTTGTGTTGCAGTAGGTCAAGTAAGGTGGCTCAGCAAGTCCAACATGGATTTCAAAGGAAAAACCAACAAATTAACTGACATTTAATATAGAGTGTGAGCAAAAGCAAGAATCAAAGATGACCAAAGTTCTGGGGCTGGGCTGAATAATGAGCAAGGCTGTAAATGAGCAGCATCATTTTGAAGAGAAGAATAAGAAATCAAAGTTCTGTTTTACATAGGTTACATTTGAAATGCCAATTTAATGTTCAAGCAAATCATTTGGATGTACATCTGGAGTTTGATGGGGACAAAAGGGCAGAAGTGTGGGTGCTTTTTTTTTTTTAAGTCATGGGTTTGAATGAGATAAGAACCAAGCACAGAGTTCTAGGGTATTCTAAAAATTTAGAGGACAGGAAAGAATATCAGTAAAGGAGACCAAGCAGGAGTAGCCCGTGAGTTATAATCCAAAACAAAAAACATGACACAAATTGAAAACATGAAGCATGTGATGCTGTGGAAGTCAAGTGAGGAAAGGGTTTTTAGGAGACAGTGAGCCACCTCTGTTGAATGTGGCTTACAGCCCTAGTGAGAAGGCGACTGTGAGTTGACCACTACATCAAGGTAACCACTGATCTTGATGAGAGAGGTTTCAGTAGAGTGGTAAGACAAAGGGATGCCTAGATTTAGTAAAAGAGAAAAGTAGGTGAGAAGGTGTAGGCAACAAGTATACACAATATTTTTCAATAATATTATTATAAAAGGGAGTAGAGGATAAGATCAAAGGAGAAGATTTTAATGGAAAAGATTGCAGATTGTTTCCATGGTGATGGGAGGAATCCAGGAAACAGTGAAATTTATGGCAGAGAGGGAGAACATCAGGATAGTGTTTTGTGTGAGTAGAAGACGGTAACCTCTGCAGAATTAGAACCCTGTGTTGGGTGGGGGAACACTGCCCACTTATCTTCAAGGGTACCTCTCCAATTTCTTCTTTCCTGTAAAAGCAAACTCTGCATAGAACATTTCTCATAATGCCTTTAATTTCCACTCCGGCACCACTTGAGTCTACTCTTCCTCTTTTACAGCACTCACCCAAAGCGATACTGTTACACTCTTCTTTAGAATAATTCATGGCAATTTATAATTAATTAGCAGTTAACTTAAAATACTGTGTGACTGAGACCCAACAAATACACTACCTTAAGTCAGTGTTTTATCAGATTGGTTTCTAAAGACATTGCCTGAGGTCCCATCAGGTGGGGTCTCCAAGACCCACTCAGGAAATCTATGAGATCCACATTTTTTTCAACTGTTTACCTACATGAGGCCAGATTTTCTTCACCGATTTCAACCAAAACAGCTTATAGGAACACATTGAATGCATAAGCACAAATAATAATAAAATACGCGTCCTATTGAAGAGGTTGCAGAAATATAAAACAATTCCACTGTAAATATATATGGTTTTTAAATATATAGTCATTGTAAATAAAACATGTTATTTATTTGAACATGTAATGGGTTATTATTTCTAAGTAAATTAATAATTAAATATCTTTAAAATTTCTGTTTTAATTTCTGGTATAGCAAATTTGGATAGATTTAAACCATCAAATTCAAAGCTTTTTGAGAGCTTCAATATTTTTTAATAACATAAGACATTCCTGAGACCAAACTGTCTGAAATTCATTGTATGAGGTCAAAGTCAATGTTCCTTGCCATTCTGAAATAATGTGCCTTAGCTCTGTATTATCTATCCTGAAAGCAAAAGCAAATTGAAGGCAAGAATCATGAATTTTTAAAGACTATTTATTTGGAAATTTTTCCGCTTCATTACAGATGAATTAAAGGCACCTATTTTTTTTACATTTCCTATTTATTTGCTTATAGTGAGAGTGTCTTGCTCTGCTACTCAGGCTGGAGTACAGTAGTATGGTCATAGCTCACTGAAGCTTTGAACTCCTGGGTTCAACTGTTCCTCCCACTTCAACCTCCAGAATAGCTGGAACTGAAGGTGCATACCATCATGCCTGGATATTTTTATTTTTATTTATTTAATTTTTTCTCCACACAGAGTCTCTCCATGTTACCTAGGCTAGTCTCAAACTCCTGACCCTAAATAATCCTCCTACCTTGGTACATTTTCTAATTAAAACTAACTCATAGGTAGGGTGCAGTTGCTTAAGCCTCTAATCGCACCAATTTGGGAGGCTGAGTCTTAAGGAGTACTTGAGCCCAGGAGTTCAAGACCAGGCTAGAACAACATAGCCAGACCTCCTCTACAAAAAATAGAAAAAAAATTAGCTAGGTGTTGTGGTGCGTGCCTGTAGTCTCAGTTACTTGAGAGGCTGAGGCTGAGGTGGAAGGATCACCTGAGCCCAGGAAGTCAAGGCTGTGGTAAGCTGTGATTATGCCACTGCACTCCAGCCTGGGCAATAGAGTGAGAACCCCAACTTTAAAAAAATTAAATTTTAATTTTAATTTTTAAAAAACTAACTCATAATGGGTGCTTAGTAGAAATTAGAATGGATTTCTTACTAGCAGTTTCAGAAACAAGCAAAAGGATCTCAGAGTAAAACCACTAGGTCAGCTTCATAGTGCTGAGACATAAGCCTCCTGCCCACTGAAGTTTGTATTTCTGCTGGGTTAGGGAGTACACTTATTCTGGTGATAAAGTATTTTCCCCACTAAAGAATCATACAAAATAATGATTAAGCTCAATCCCTTTGAGACCAGAAAATTCCAAGTTTAAATCCTATATATGTTGCAAAGTATGACCCTGGATAGATTGCTTCAGTTGTTTGATTCACACATCTAAAATAGTATTAATGGCACTTAGCTTGGCTTCTCACATTGCTTATTTTGTGGACAGACCTGGATTATATAAAGATGGGGTCATATGGAAGGTTAATTTTTAGATCTTTTAAAAATCGCCACAATGTTTTCCACAGAGGTTGTACTAGTTTACACTCCCACCAACAATGTAGAAGTGTTCCCTTTTTTCCACATCCTCTTCAGCATCTGTTGTTTTTTGAGTTATTAATGATGGCTATTCTGACTGGAGTTAGGTGGTATTTCAGTGTGGTTTTGATTTGCATTTCTTTGATGACTAGTGAGGCTCAGCATATTTTCATGTATCTGTTAGCTGCTCATATGTCTTCTTTTGAGAAGTGTTTATTCATATAGTTTGCTCATTTTTAAAATAGGGCTGTTTATTTCCTTTTGACTCATTTGAGTTCCTTATAGATCCTGGATGTTAGGCCTTTGTCAGATATACAGTCGGCAAATATTTTCCCCATTCTGTGAGCTGTCTCTCCACCCTCTTGATAAAATTCTTTTGCTTTGCAGAAACTTTTCAGCTTGATGAAGTCCCATTTATCTCTCTTATCTCTTATGGCATGGGTATCTGGGGTTTCAATCAGGATTGGCTGCCTATTCTGATTTCTGTAAGAACGTCTCCTGTGTTTACTAAGATTCTTACTGTTTGAGGTTTTGTGTTTAGGTCTTTGATCCTTTTAGAGTTTATTTTTGCATATGGTGATATATAGGGGTCCTGTTTTATTCTTCTGCATGTTGTCAGTCAGTTTTCCCAGTATCATTTACTGAATAAGTTCTCCTCTCCCCAGTGGTTATTGGTGGAGGCTTTGTCGAAGATGAGCTAGTTGAGAAATTGAGGTTTTGCTTCTGGAGTCTCTGTCCTGCTCCTTTGGTCTATATGCTTGTTCTTGTTCCAATATTAGACTGTTTTGATTATTTTAGCCTTATAATAAAGTTTTAAGTCCAGGAGTGTCCTCCCACTTTGTTTCTTTTGCTGAGAATCAAAAGTGGACTAGATAGAAAAAATGTGGTACATATGCATGATGGAATATTATGCAACTATAAAGAAAGACAAAGTTATGGACTTTGTAGCAATTTGGATGGATTTAGAGTCATCATATTCAGTGATATATCACAGAAACAAAAATCTGAGTGCCACATATTCTCACTCATAAGTGGGCCCTGAACATTTATCATAATACTACATGAAAGGGATTGGCAGTAATGGGTCACTGCCAGGGGAGGGAAGAGTGGGGGCACTTAATACTAATAAGGGTACCTTATTCCAAACCAGGTGAAGTGAATACCAATGTGAGGCCCAAACTTCACCTGTATGATAACCACTTTTGTACCTAACCCTAAATTGTACCCCACATCTTCAAAATTTAAAAAAAAAATGAGAAATGGGAAGCTGGGACTTAGGATAAGGTGATTGGGAGACTAATACAAGGTCATGGTTGCTGACTAACAAATGTGGGAACATTTCAATAGTTTGACAAAAGTATCACCAAATAGTGTGTACAAGCTGAACATCAGCTGTCACCACTGGTGAGAGCAATAGAGGTGGCCACAAGCTCACCACCACGTGTGTTACTGTGAAATAATTTCACAGGTAAAATTCTTCTATCCACCTAACCACTGAGAGAATAAGCACAAAAACAGTATGTCACCTGTTCAGGGAAACCCACTTTCTGCTCCAAGTGCCATCTTTAGCACTTTGCATAAAAAAAACCACTCTGAAGTAGATGCAGGGAAACCTTGATGGCAGAAATAGCCAGTTTTTAGTAAGATCAGGTGATAAAATCTTCTGTGATGTAGAGGAATTCTAAACCCCTGGCATGATACTACTAGGCTTGCCCGATTCATATAAGTAACTCATGCAAGAGAGGAGAATCTGTACCATTGTCCTCAGTCATCTTACTGATCCTATCTTAAATGCCATGCATTTCATCAGTTTGAAATGATCTATCATCTTTAGGATAACATATGCCTTATGATATAGATTTCTAAGAAGTTCCAAGTCATAAGAACAAAAAAGCTGATTTTTATTAAGGTTCTTCTTTTTTAATTTTACATTAAAAACAAAAGAATTTGGTAGAAATGGCATCTGGCTATGTAGCCCAGGGTGGTCTTAAACTCCTGTCCTCAAGCAGTCCCTCCACCTCTGCCTCCCAAAGTGCTGGGATTACAGGTATGAGCCACCATATCCTGGCAGGGTTCTTCAAATGCTAAATAACTGCTCCTCTACTAGAGACTTAACTTTACAATATATTTTTTATACTGAATTATTTTAAATGATCATGCAGACAATAAAAACATGATTATGATCTCAACTATCCAGACTTAATTCTGGACCGTCCTAAAAAAATCTATCTTTATCTATTTTTCTTTCTCTACCTGCAATTAGCTCCTGAAACACTGAACCAGGTAGAATTTTGCAGGGACAGGCTCAAAAAGTGTCCTGGATCCGTTGTGCCCAGCAAATAGCAGGTGTTAGAAGAGATATGCTCTATCCCACATTACCACAAAGCTGCACAACTTGGAGCAAATTGCCTGCCATTCACTTGTTTTTAATCCTTACTAAAGTCAATGGCAATAGTGGTTTAAGGTGATAAGAATGTAATCTTATTTAAAAAAAAAATAAGATGTCACAGAAAAGAAACTGCGAAGTTCCTGTATGTTATAGCTGACATTGCTTCAATTCATCCATTTAATGTATAAGCAAATAAAAGCAAAAATTAATTACCATATTCATTAACATTTATTCAGTTTGATAATATTCTGAGAATGTTTTATTCTGAGTTATATTTTATTTATTGGTATAATAATCTGGAAAATAGATTCAGTCCAGAATCCAAGAACTATCTATCACAAATTAAGTTTCAACCGTTAAAATTTCTTCAAAATATGCCACATATAATTTACCCTAACATAGATGATTTCTCATAGCCAGTTTGAATAATTTCTAAGTGTCTTTTTAGAAATTTTATGAAAAAAAGTAATTTTTAAGAAAAAAACCTGATATTACTACAGTTTGCATAGTATGATATTTTCAGTGTTTTTCACAAGATTTTGTCTCCATCCTTTGAGTTATACTATATCTCAATGCTTTCTTTTCTTTCAGCTACAACTGTGCTTCTATCTTATAATCCCTTTACATGGTTTACAGTGAATATAGTACAAATGTATTTGTGTTAGTCATTCATGATGTTTACTAAAATCCTTTAGGTCTTGCCCTTCCAAACACTTAGTAGGATTGCACTTCCTGAGACAACAATACACTCACTTCTATTTCAACTACTTATTCTGCTAGCAGATAGTTTTATAAAGTAGGTATGAAAAAAATAAACTTGACTCCACCAACAATTTCCCTCCAAAATTTCCATACATTTGATTATTTGTGTATATGTGTGTGTATGTGTGTGTGTGTTTAAGCCTTCATTCCATTTTCTTAATTTTAGAGACCTTTAAGAATGGTTCTTCCCCAACTCTTTAGCTTTTAACCATCAATAATATGGCCCCCAACAAATTAGATTACAGAAATAAATGTATGATCCAGGCTAGCAGGGATTATTACTGTGTGATGATTGGTACAGGGATATATATGCACAGAACCTTATCAAGGCCAAGCAACATCTCTTAGGGGTTTGACATAGATTCTGATCCAAAAAAGATTGTGCTTATTTTCTCTGGAATCACTTGGCATGAGGGTGACATACATATTGACCTGACAGAGATCATCCTCCTGCCACATGGAAAGAACTTGCCCACAAAAGAAGATAGCATAGAGAAAAACAGCTGAAAAAAAGAGTGGTTGGGGGTGAGGGGGAAAGGTTTCTGATGACACTAATTAACCCTACTTAGCTACATCAAATCTAAGCTTTGGATCACCTAGATTTCAATAGAATGGTTTGCTTGTTTGTTTTGTTCTGTTTTGCTAGAGCTAATTTTAGTTGGTTTATGAACAAAAGTATCTTTTCCTCTCTCTCTTCTCTGTCGTATATCTGCATAGATTCCTCTTATATCCCTTTTGTTATTTTTCAAATTTTAGATTCAAGGGGGACATGCCCAGGTTTGTTACATGGGTTTATTGTGTGACAGTAAGGTTGGGGTTTCTATTAATTTCATCATCAAAATGATGAGTATGGTACCAATGCATAGTTTTACAACCCTTTTCCCATTCTCTCCCTCCCTCCCCTCTTTAGGAGATTCCAGAGTCTGTTGGTCCCATCCCGCCCCTCTTTAGGAGATTCCAGAGTCTGTTGGTCCCATCCTTATGCCCTTGTGTTTAGCTCCCACTTATAAGTGAGAAGATGCCATATTCTGTTTTCTATTACTGTGTTAATTCATTTAGAATAATGGCATCCAGCTGCCTTTTGGATTCCTAAGTAAAAGTAGCAGTCTGGCCTGGTCACACCGATGTATGTACTGTCTTCATTTTGTGCTTTCTATATAAGTTTGTGCTTGTTATTTGTTGCAACTCTCTGGAAAGTAAGACTTTTAAAGTGTAGTTAACTGTTACATCTCCAGTGTCTAGTATAAGTGTCAATATCTAGTTGTCAAATACAGGAATAGGTGAAAAGATGTAAGCTCTTTCCTTATTATGGCTACATTATTTGTCTTACCTAATTCTACTTTTTTCTGAGATCCACAAGATTCTTATCAATATAGTTAACCTGAAAATCCTTTTGGCTGAGTGCGGTGGCTCAGACCTATAATCCCAGCACTTTTGGAAGGCTGAGGTGAAAGATTCAAGACCAGCCTGGGCAACATGGTGAGACCTGTCTCTATAATAAATCAAAAAATTAGCTGGGTGTGGCAGCATGTGCCTGTAGTTCCAGCTATTTGGAAGGCTGAGGCGGAAGGATTGCCTGAACCCAACAGGTCAAGGCTGCGGTGACCATGAGCATGCCCAGTGACCATGAGCATGCCACTGTACTCCAGCCAAGGCGACAGAGTAAGAATCCAACTCAAAAAAAAAAAAGAAAAGAAAAGAAAATCCTTTTGTGACAATATTTAAATGGTAATGACAATTTCCCACTTTTGCTGCCTAAATATCGTTTCTTAGTAGTAGATTTTCCTTGATGTCTAGCTACATTTGAAGAAACTACATTAACTTTCAAATCACCTGAGTACTATTTAAAAATTACTCTTTCAGTAAAATTTTGTAGGTTTAGTACTTAAACACTTTAAGAAACTAATTTACCAAACTGTACTCTTGTGGCAATAGAAAACAGAAAGAAACTTCTTCCAAAAGCACCAAGGCCCCTAACAGGGAGTAGCTAAGACAGGAGGCAAATTTTCTCTTGTTCCCTAACTTTTACTTCATTGTCATTATTTATAAACCTTTCCTTCTAACTACTTTCTCTTGCTGAATTCACTGACAGCAAGATCACAGATGATCACACAAATCAGACAGATAGTAGATAAATAGATGATAGATAGATGATAAACATAGAAAGACAGAAGATAGATAGATAGATAGATAGATAGATAGATATAGATGATTGATAGATAGATAGATATAAATGATAGATAGATGATAGAGATACCCTACACACACACTCATATATAGTGTATATTCATATGCATTCACTTATGAAATAATGTATTGCCTCAAAAATTATGTCAGTATAAATTAAATCAAATCCAGAACTTAAAATCGATTTTGCAGTATTGAGAACACATATCTTTTTCCTCTTTTCCAACTCTCCACAGAAGAAGAAATTGTTTTAAAAGTCAAATCCTCAGGAAGGAGAGAACAGGTATAAAACATCCACAAAGTTTTAGAATTGAAAAGTAGATTCATTTGAGAAAGTCAAACCTTAAACTGCAATGAGAAATCTCAGGAAACAACTCAATTTACCGTGCAGAACTACCAAAATGATCTGGATTCCAGTCTTTTTTGAGATTGGATTGAAAAGAACTATTCTCATTAATGAGGATGATTAATTGAACGTCATACTTTCAAGTCTCCTCCCTCACAGTTGCAAAAACTAAAGTTGTATTCTTTGTAATAGTAAAAGCGAGTCACTTTGTACTAAGGAATACATGGGATCCTGCAGAACTGGGTACTCTTTTTAATCCCTGTATTTCAGATTGTGTACAAGATGTGGAAACTCTAATCCACTTACCTTTCTGTGTCACAGAAGGCTGATATCTTAAGTGTTTTCCCTCCAACAGGGAACTAGGTAGTTTCTACTTTGAGGAAATGCACATTAAAGCTACACAGCCTGCCAGAGCATCCTATAGTGAAGCCACAATGGACAAACCCAACAATGTTCTCAGAGTCTCCGATCAGTCTTTAAGTCTCTCACTGTTACTAATGAGCAGCCATTGAAGATTATCAGCACTTGAGGAAAGCCTCCAGTAAAACTTGAGGCCAAGTCAAAAGGCAGAAAAGAATAATTTAAAGGAAAGAGAGACTGTGCAGTGTTCCTACACAAACATTGAAAAGGAAAATATTGTAATAATAAAATAGGTACAAATGCTATCAAAATGAAACATTATGGGGACAATTAAGTTTGTGAACTCATCCTAGAAAAGTTGCTACATACCTCATTGCTGAATATCACTATGGTCACCTTCAAAGTAGTCTCCTTGGGAAGCACCGACATCCGTGACTAGTCCACCCATCAAAGCAATTTTGGAACTCTTTTTCTGGAATGGCCATCAGAGCTGTTGTCATATCACCCTTGATGTCCTGGATGTCATCAAAATGTCTTCCTTTCAATATTTCCTTTGTCTTTGTATTAAAAAAAAGTCAGAGGGGGACAGATCAGGTGACTAGGAGGGTGTTCCAATACAGTTATTTGTTTACTGGTTAAAAACTCCTCACAGACCGTTCTGTGTGAGCTGGTGCATTTTCATGATACAAGAGCTCCTTTGGGACCATTTTTGCACAGACTTTTCTCATGCCAAGATTTTCAGTTAAGATTTTCCTGTTTCTCTATTGATGCTTATTTGGTCTGCTATGCTTCTCATGGTCAGCCAACAATTTTGACACACAATTCAATAAAGTTTTACAATGTTTCATCAGTTCTGCATGTTACTGGCTATCCTGACCTCTCTTCATTATTGATGCGTTCTCTCCCTTCAGAAAAACATTTAATCCATTTGTACACTGCATTTTCTTCATGGCATTATCCCCATAAACTTGGACTAACATGTCCTTCATTTCACTTCCACTCTTGCCGAGTTTAACAAGAAATTTAATGTTTATTCGTTGTTCTACTCAAGCTCCAACATTCTCACGATGGCACACAAAAGCATGCAAAAACAACAGTGAATGCCATTCAGCAAGACACTGCCACATGTCAGTGTGAGATACTGATATACCAAGGTTATGAAACCTTACCAAGTTGTTTGTAAGGTGTTGCCAATGTAAGCACACGGTGGCAAGATCTCAAACTTAATTGTCACACTTTGCAAGAAAATTAAAAAGAATGCTTCTAAAATTAAAAGAAAATGATAGCAAAAATTTTTAGATCTTAATATGGGTTAAAAGGTACTATTTAGATAATATATTATTTAATTTTATTTTAATAGGTTTAGGGGTTCAAAAGGTTTTTGGTTACATGCATGCATTATATAGTAGTGAAGAAATCTGGACTTTAAGTGTATCCATCACTCCCACTAGTGCACACTGTACCGAATAAGTAATATTTGATTCTTCCTCACCTTGTTATCCTTCCGTTCTGAGCCTCCAATGTCTATAATATCATTATGTATGCCTTTTCATACCCTTAGTTTAGCTCCCTTTTATAAGTGAAGACATGTGGTATTGTTTTTTCATTCCTGTATTACTTCACTTAGAATGATGATCTTCTATTCTATCCAAGTGGCTGCAAAAAACATTATTTCTTCCTTTTTATGGCTGAATAGTATTCCATGGTATATATACATACCACATTTTCATTGTCCACTGGTGAGTTGATGAACATTTAGGTTGATTCCACAGCTTTGCAAATGTGAATTTTATTGCAATGAACATACAAAAGCAGGTGTCATTTTTGTATAACAACCTCTGTTCCTTTGGGTAGATACCAAGTGGTGGATTGCTGGATTCAATGGTAGATCCACTTTTAGTTCCTTGATAAATCTCGATGTCAATTTCTGTAGATTTTGAACTAGTTTGCACTCCCACCATCAGTGTATAAGCGCTACCTTTTCACCACATTTGCACCAGCATCTACTGGTTTTTAATTGTTTAATAATGGTCATTCTGACTGGTGTCGGGTGGTAACTCACTGTGGTTTTAATGTGCATTTCTCTGATGATTAGTGACTTTTTAATAGGTTTAATTTTTTTTTCTGGCTTGTTTGGGTTCTTTGTAAATGCTGAATATGAGTCATTTGTTGGATGTACAATTTGCAAATTTCTTCTCCCATTCTGTAAGGTGCCTCTGTAAATTGCCATTTACTCTGTTGATTATTTCTTTTGCTGTGCAGAAACTTTTTGATTTAATTAAGTTCCACTTGTTTATTTTTGTTGTTGTTGTTACATTTGCTTTTGGGGTTTTAGCCATAAGTTTTTTGTTAAGCCAATATCCAGAAGTGTTTTTTCTAAGTTTTCTTCTAGGATGTTTATGCTTTCAGGTCTGACATGTAAGTCTTTAATTTTTCTTGAGTTAATTGTTGTATATTATGAGAGATAAGAATCAAATTTCATTTTTCTGCATGTGGCCATCAAATTTTCCCAGTATCACTTGTTGAATAGAGTGTCCTTTCCCTAGTGTATATTTTTGCCTGCTTTGTCAAAGATCAGTAGGTATTTAGGTTTATTTCTGGATTCTCTATTCTGTTCCATTGGTCCTTGTGTCTGCTCTTGTATCAGTACCATGATGTTTTGGTTACTATAGCTTTGCAGTATAATCTGAAGTAGGGTAATGTGATGCCTCCAGTTTTATTGTTTTTGCTTAGGATTGCTTAAGCTATTCTGGCTTTTCTTTGGCTACATACGAATTTTAGAAATTTTTTTTCTAATTCTGTGAAAAGTAACATTGGTAGTTTGATAGGGATTGTTTTGAATCTGTATTTTGAGTATTATGATCATTTTTAAAATGTCGATTCTTCCAATTCATGAGCTTAGGTTGTTTTTTCCATTTGCTTGTGTCCTCTATGTTTTCTTTAATCAGCATTTTGTAGCTCTCCTTAAATATATCTTTCACATTCTTGGTTAAATATATTCTAGACATTTTAATTTTTGTCAGTTATGATAGATGGAATTGAGTTATTGATTTGATTCAATTCTCAGATTGGTTGTTATTGGTGCATAGCAGTGCTACTAATACGTGTGTATTTTTATTTTGTAACCTGAGACTTCACTGAATTTATTTATTAAGTCCAGGAGTCTTTTGAATGAGTTTTTAGGATTTAATGGGTATAAGATCATATCATCAGCAAAATACAGAAAATCTCTTGTTTTAAAAAGCAGGATGGAAATAAGAGAGAAATTTAAAACCAAATTAGTGGGCCAGTCCATAAATTCCAATTGCCAAAAGATAGCAGTTCTAAAATAAAAGAACAGAGGAAACTGGGAAAAAAATAATCTCTGAAGCAACTAAGAGATCTTCCGCAAATAAGGACACAAGTTTCCACACTGAAAGAACCCACCAAGTGTTCATCATGATGAAAGAAAACAGACAAACTTGGGTACATTATCTTTAATATTCAGATCACTATGGACAAAGAATATTTCCCATAGCATTCAAAAAAGAGGGAAGAAATGTCATATATGTTGGGTCAGGGACTAATTGGGCTTCATATTTCATAACAGGAACAGTAGAAACATATACAAAAAATTATTTTAAGTTTAGAATTCTATATCCAACTAAGCTTGCACATATAAGATGTACAATTCAACATTCATTGCAGAAAAGAGAATGCCCCATCATAAGTATTAAGTATTATGTCAGTGTATCAAATGACTAAAGAAATGAATTTTAGGTTGGATTTTTAGGAATGAATTTGAGAGCTTTGCTGCCAAACCAGGCCATCAGAAGGCCTAATGCCTCCTCTTCTACACTTCTGGGGGCATGAGGAAGATAAGTAGGAAAGGAAAGTTATGCAAGTTTACGTGTCTCCCACATATGATATATCCTCTAGAAAAAAAGAAAAGAAGACTTAACTCAGCTACATCTCTAATGGCTAAAGCTGAAAAAAATCAAAAAGTAGCAAAAAGCATGTTGTTTAAGACATGAAGGTAAATAACAAAATAATCAACTAAAATTAGATGAGTGAAATTGCCTTTATGCAAAGAAAATGGGGGGAAAGAGTAGCAGGGGGTTTTGTTTTCTGTATCTAATTGTACATAATTATGTGACTATTTCAACTATGTGCATTTACATGTTGGGCAAAAATTAAAGCATAGGGAGATTTGCGAAATGAATTACAACTCTTCATATTACCTTATTCTTAAAATAAACCTATTCTAAGACATTCAGACATTTCCCAAACTAATCTCGAAATAAATTTATCTTTCAATGTTGGCTATATCTGAAACATCAAAGACTCAAAGACTAGAAAGAAGGTAACACATGATTCAGCAGTAGCTTAAAAGTGTCAGGCTATTGGCTTTTGAGAATGCATTAATCATTCACTAGATGGGGCTAACACACTGCAGAGAGGTGACAACTAACTAAAATCTTCCATTTTGTATGTAATACCACATTTGAAAAAATATATATTTTGTAGAGTTGTTAGATAGAAATTTGCAATTAGACAACAAATTATTTAAATTATCTTTTATAATGTATACAGAAGTTGCTCACTTGTAATAAAAAGACAAAGTATTATAGAAGCTTAGATTTAAAAAAAAAAACTATTGATTATCTAGTTGAACACCCTGACTGTATGTGTAGGAAAATTGTGGTCAAGAAAAAAAAAAAATGCTTGACATAAAGCAAGGTATAGCAACCAGGTGAAAGGCCCAGATCTCCTGAAAGGAAGTCCATGAGCCTGAGGCATACAGGTAATCAACTTACACGATAAACACATATTGAACATGGCATTGAGACACAGGGTTTAGGGAATATATGAAGATGAATGAGAACCTCATCTTGTTCTGAGGTTCTTGGGAAGTGATGAGTCTATATTAAATGTGGGAGATAATTTGTGGAAAAAATTCAGGATATGGTAAATAAAAGATGGCCAAAAATTCTTTTCTATTCTTCCTACTGAGAACTAGAGCTTAATTTGCTTCCCTTGTGACTGATCAAGCCTTAGTGACTTTTTCTATTTATAGAAGACAGTGAAAGTGAGATTCTGAGATTTCCTTAAACGAGGTTCCAAAATTTATGAAGTCATGCAGCTTCCTCTTGGACCTGACACAATGCTTGCTCGTAAGGTGCTCACTTTCAGAACCTCCTGTAATGGTGAAAGCTGTGCAAATGCTATGAAAAGATGACCTATAGGTGCTCAGACCTAACAAACAAATGAAGAATGCACGAGTTATTCAAAATGGTACTGTAGAGCTAGCTATTAGTAAATTAATTAATTAATTAATTAAAAGCAAAAAATAGATTCTTTTCTCCCATTATACCACAGCATAAATTGTAGGTAAATTAGATATTAAATATAGTATTTAACATTTAAAAGAAAATAGTCAAGTGAAATTTTCCTGATCTGTGAATAGAAAAGACTTTTGCATATAAGGGTAATAAGAAAAAAAATTACAAAGCAAAATATCTGTCAATTTTGACCACACAATTTTTTTCAAAGTTTCATATATAGTGAAATGACTAAGAAAAAATATTCACCCAGAATAAAATGTTTTACTTTGTTTAAAAAAAGATGAATGAGACACAACATCTGTCTTAAAACAGTGAGCAAATTAATGAAGAGGACAGATATCCAACAGATATAAGGGATTCAAAGCAGAAGAGTGTAAGAGACTGATTTTGTGTTTAATGTGTAAGGATATCAGTAAATGGTGTTGGGAAAACTGGCTGACCACATGCAGAAGATTAAAACAAGACCCCAACAAATCACCATACACAAAAATCAACTCTAAATGGATCAAAGACCTCAAACTATTAGAACCTAAGAAAATGCAGGAGACACCCTTATAGAAATTGGAACTGGCAGCCAATTCCTGATCAAAACCCCAAATGCCCATGCCATAAGAGATAAGATAGACAAGTGAGACTTCAACAAACTGAAAAGCTTCTGCAAAGCAAAAGAGACCATCAAGAGAGCAGGGAGACAGCCCACAGAATGGGAAAAAAATATTTGCCCACTGTATATTTGGCAAAGGCCTAGCATCCAGGATCTACAAGGAACTAAACATACCTAAAGGGAAAAAAAAAAAAACAGCCTCATTACAAAGTGGGCAAAAGATATGAATAGACATTTATCAAAAGAAGACATATGAGCAATCAGCAGATACATTTAAAAATGTTTCTCATCAAAGAAATGCAAATTAAAACCACACTGAGATGCCACCTAACTCTAGTCAGGATGGCCATCATCAATAGCTCAAAAAACAACAGATGCTGAAGAGGATGCAGGGAAAGGGGAACACTTCTACACTTTGGTGGGAGTGTAAACTAGTATGACCTCTGTGGAAAACAGTGTGGCAATTCCTAAAAGATCTAAATATCAACCTCCTATATGACCCAGCTATCCCACTTCTGGGAATATCCTGAGGAACTCAAATCATGCTGTAAAAAAGATACCTGCACGTGGATGTTTATTGCAACATTATTCACAATAGCTAAAAACATGGAACCAACGTGCTGCCCATCAAAAGTGAACTGGATAATAAAAAATGTGTTACACATGCACCATGTAATATTAAGCAGCTATAAAGAAGAAAAAAATCATGAGTTTCACAGCAACTTGGATGGGTTAGAGTCTATAATACTGATTGATCTATCACAGAAACAAAGAACTGAGTACCACATGTTCTCACTCATTAGTGGACCCTGAATAATTATCATAATATTAAAAGAAAGAGTTTGGCAGTAGTGGGAAACTGCCAGTGTGGAGCTGGGGTGGGGCGGGGGGTGCCGGGGGCACAATTCATCAATAAGTGTACCTGATCTCAAACCAGGTGAAGTGGGGACCAAAGTGAGGCCCAAACTTCACCTGTACAATGACCATTGTATACCTAACCTTGTATTATACCCCACATCTTTAAAATAAAAATTTAAAAAAGAAATAATTAATGGTGTCCTCTCAAAATGCAGTCTTAGCAAGGGTAGGTTTACTTCACTAGCTTCTGAGAGTAAAAAAGCTAAATAGATGAAGGGATGCCTTTAAATACTTTTTCAGCATTGCAGCACATAAACTACATAATGTTTAATTGCTTATATAAACTTTATTAAAACAAAATGCATGTTACCTTTACCAAAATACATTTACCAGTTAAATAGGTAGTCTTTTAAAAATTGATACTGCTCAACATTGGTGAGTTTGCAGAGAAACACCCTCATTCATATTCATTCACTACAATGGCAACATAATTGGTCTAAACTTTGTCACTATAAGATTGTAACATGTGCATTTTATTTAAATTACTATTTAAATTTCTGCAACTGATCCTAAATGTTGATGTACATAAAAGTGTAAAGTTATATTTACAAGAATGTTTATTGAAGCATTACTTATAATAGTAAAATATTTGAAACTAAATGCTTAACAATTGTAAATTGGACAAATAAATGTTGTTTACGCTAGCTTCTCATTCTTTCATTTGCTAGAAACTATCTTTTACTTTTATCTACCTGTAAATAGCAACAGAAGCCTAGCAGCCACCTTACACAGTAACTATATCCCTAAGCCACATTAAACTTAGGTGAGTGTAATTGACTTTAAGGAAAGACAATAGGGTAAAGAGTAGCAGGAGATTTCTTCTTTCTGTGTCTAGTCTTATAGAAGTATATAACTATTCAAACTACGTGCATTTATATGTTTGATAAAAATAAAAAACTGGAGAAGAGGTTTGACAAATAGTTTACAACTCTTCATGTTATCTCATTCTTAAAATGAATCTATTGTACAAAATCATACAAACATTTCCCAGACTAATCCCAAAATAAATTTCTTTCTTGATGTTGACTATATCTGATATAGCAAAGACTCAGATTTCACCTAAGTTGGCTCAGTGTCCTGTAGCTCAGAAAGTGACTCATTACCAATGAATAGAGAAATAAGATCATCAAGCTAAATTCCAATATATGACTATCCACTAAGGCTACAAAGAAATAGTTCAACCTGTTTTGCAAGTAAAATATTTAAATGAGCACTAGATTTTGTGATGCAAGCATCCAACTGTATATGAAGCATCAAAATTTTATCACTGAAGATGAAATCTTCAACATTAAGTTGGCTGCTGGCAATAAGCAATGGTTTAAGGGCTCTCTTGCATTTAGGTACAAGTATCTAAATGCCATGTCCAATCACATGCACCACAAGGTCTTCAGTGAGCCCATGAGAAAAAAATGTTACCCTAGAGCCATTTAAAACATGCAAAGTCCAATCACATCTAACACCCATAGTCCATCCTATGTAAAAATAATTTCAACCTTCCATCACTCAGGTTAATTTAGAGTAGCTGAATGCTGACCTATGCTCAAGCAGAAAATTTAATCTGTGAAGCCAAGTTAGAGAAGACATAGATCTAAGAATCTGTAATATAGAAATTGTGACAAGGAGCTGAATATTTTCATCAGATGTAATGAAATTTTCCTTATATTACACATTATCCATGCTTGGAAACAAATCTGAAAACTTTCAGGGTATGCTACCTCTGGATGTCACATCTCCATCTCTTGTTATTGAAATTGCTATGAAAATTATGTCTCATTCTTACCAACAAACTCCTATCCTTGTAAGCAGGCTTTCATATACAGCATATCATTGTAGAAGATAGTACCTTTGTTATTCATTGACATTTCCTTTCTTCATGCTTCACGCCCTTTCTTTCCCCCCAAATTCAGACAGCAATGACAGTTCTCTATTCACACTAACTTAAAAGGGTAACTAAGAACAGATCATCAGTTTTTGACCTATAAATTTTTTCCCTCCAGTTAAGCCTGAGACTTACCAAAGAAAATTATTTCCTTGGATACATAGCCTGTTATAGAAGGAGATATATATTGTTTCAGGAGAAAGTACTAAGATGCAGGATCTGGATGAAACATCACTACTGTAGGTTCAAGAATCTTAGTAATTGCATCTTCTGGGTTTCTCATACACTTTTGATTTAGTCAAAGTATGCAGCAAATATGTTTACTGACAGAACACATAAGATAGCTGATTGAATTTTATCTCTGCATCACATGATTTACATCTTGTATTAAGTCATTTCACTATTATTAGAACAATGAAAATTTATTTTTATGAACTTCATTTCCCACTTATTTCAGTCCATGAAATATTTAAATACTTGCATGAAATAAATACATATTTACATGAATTTTTTACATACATAGCCATGTTATAAAACATCATCTTGGGTCAGTAAAGGAACTCAGGTCTCTCTCATTCATTTCTACATTCTTCCCTCACTATACTATATATAGTAAATGGCATCATAAGGTAATATGATGAATTATCTTATGATTATGAGGAAATAACACAGGATTGCTGTCAATGAATTTGGGTTTAAAACATGTTTTTACCAGCCACTAACAAGGTGACCTTGGGTAAGTCAGTTTACCTCCCTGTGACACAGTGTATCCATTAATTAATAATAATAAATTATAATTTAATAATAATAATAAATTAGCCAGGTTTGGTGGCTCAGCCTGTAATCCCGCGCCTTGGGAGGCTGAGGTGAGTGGATTGCCTGAGCCCACGGGTTCGAGACCCGCCTGGGCAACTTGGCGAGACCTCATCTCTACAATAAATCAAAAATTAGCCGGGCGTGGTAGCGTGCGCCTGTAGTTCCAGTTACTTGGAAGGCTGAGGCGGAAGGATCGCCGGAGCCCAGCAGGCCGAGGCTGCGGTGGCCGGGAGCGGCCACTGCACTCCAGTCTGGGCAACAGAGTGAGACTCCAACTCAAAAAATAATAATAATAATAATAATAAATTTTATTGAATACTTCATTCCAGGAGCTACCCTAAGCATTTTTCATGTAGTAACTCATTGGAGTCTCATACAAACATTTTATTTAGATAATTACCAAAATCTCACAGGTGAAGCATATGAGGCACGGAGAGATCACTAACTTGGATAAGGTTGCATAGCTAGGCATGGCAGATCAAGAATATGAACTCAGGAAGTATGATACCAGAGTCTACATGCTCAACGCTATTCTACATCACCTGTTTCAACATTCAAAACTGAATTAATTCTATTTTTTTTAAGTTTTTCTAATGGATAAATGTAAAGGTACATGTAAAACATTCAGGCCAAACAAGAATTGGCAGAGTAGAAAATCAATATTTGTTGTTTTAATAATTTGTAGTTGTATAATATACAAAAATGTTTCCTACTTGTAACCAATATTCTATCAGGGTCACATTAATTTCAAAAAACACAGAGAGGAGTGGTTCTAATCGTAAGGCAGCCTTTTGTAGTTTTCACATCCACTGCTCCTAATCATGACTCTACTGAAAAAAGTCAATAGTCTATGGTACTAAGGCAAGAGAGGTTAAATAATCTGTCTCCATCCTAGAGCAAGAAAATAAAAAACCTGAACTTTTCCCACAGTTGTGACCTTAAGAGTCTAACACATCATTTGGCAAAACCTCCACAGATGGCATTGAGTCACTAAAGCTCAGGTGACATGCAGTTTCTTAAAGCTATAAAAGGCGCAATCATACTATATTATACAAATGTTAAGTAGTAGAGTCTGTGCTCTATTCCACTGGAAATTATGGTGCATCATGAACCTCTGACTCAAACAATTAGTAACAGTTCATAAAATCCTCATTGCCATAAGAGACACAAATTTTTATCATCCTGTTGAATTAAGGAGTAAAACATGATTGAAATTGGGGTCAATGTGAATGACATCCCTGCAACCATAATTACTTTATTCTTATACATTATTTTGTACAGATGAAAGAGGGTAACTTTAGATCAAACACTTGATTTAATAGTGTATATCTACATTTCAATTAAAAAACTTGGTTCACATGGAAATGAAATTAAAGCTATCCTGTGAAAAAAAAATCATTGGAAAAAAAGATGAGAGTGGGAAATATTCAAGTGTTTTGCATGTCTGTAGTTGACTAGTTTAGCCCAATATAAATAAAACTGTGATGATACTTGTGTTCAAAATGATCATATGCTACAAACTTGTTCAAATATAACATGAAAAAGTTCTGAGGATTTAGTGTGCAGCATGGGTGTTGATAATTGTGTTCATTAATTCAATTGTGATAATAGTTACATAATGTATACATGCACCAAATTATATTGTACACCTTGAATATACACAATATTTATTTGTTCATTAAATATTTTACAATAAAAAAAGAAACTGAGGTCCCAAGAGGTCAAGTGATAAGCCCAAGTTCATCCACCCAATCAGTGGCAGAGGTGGAGTTTGGCCCAAGAAGTACTAATCTTTTTGGAATAAGATATAAAGCAAAAAACAAAACGAAAAAGCAAACAAATAAAAAGGGCAGCTAAGTTTAATAAAGATACTTGAAGATAGTAAAAAAAAGTAAGATTGGATTTGCAGAGAATATTCAGGGAAACAGTATTGCATAATGGCTAAATATCTGAGTGCTGGCATGAAACTATTAGAATTTAAATCTAAACTTCATCAGTTATTTGCTGTGTGACTTTGGGAGGGGTGTGTAAAACTTCTAGGTTGTAAACTTTTTGCCTATAAACTGGTAGTTATTTTAAAAAGTGCTTTGGGTTATTGCGAGAACTCAGTGAGTTAATGCCATATTTATAGGAGAGTTCATAAAATTTAAGAAACACTCAATTGGTGTCTGTATTATCAGGATGACATCATTTAAGTTACAGAGTAGTCAACTTCAGTATTTTTAGGCAGGGATGATATAATCCAGGGATAATGCCTAGAGTAATATGACCTGAGAGAAAATTTTGAAGCATTCACTATTGAAGAAATTAATGCTCAAAATCACTTCCCATGAAGAAATTCAGGAATGTGCAGATAATTAAGAAAATATTGAGGAAGCCAATGTTATGAAAGCCAAATGTTGGAACATTTAAAAAATTTTAGAAAAATAGTAAGGCAAGGTAAAACAATTTATTTCCCTGTAAGATTTCCTTGAACATTATGTATTTCCACCTTTATTGGAATATAGGCTACACAAAATAAGATTCAGTCATTTTACGTGCATAATCTGATATGTTTTGGCAATTATATACAACCTTGGAATTGATATTAAAGGATAACTTTTAAATGGTAATAAAAACATATCATAAAAATATAAAATGAACATGTGTAAAAGATTTTATTTTACTCAGTAATTAATGAAAAACCAACTGTCATTGGCAGTTGAGGGAAACTGCTAGGTGAGGGAGGGGCATACCTCATCAACAAGGGTACCTGCATAATCAGTGTTTGTATACCTAACTCTGAATTTTACCCCACATCTTTATAATTTTAAAATAAATAAATAAATAAAAGAAAAACCAAATAGATATCATACTCATTCAAGAGAGAATCCAAAGATCAGACATATATATGCTCACTATGAATGCTAAGATGAATTTTTAAATAAATGCAAATATGGCAAAACTGATAATTATCTTCAGGGAATTATCAATTGCTTTTCACTGGACAAATATGCATTTCTATAAAAAAGAATTGTTTTCCTTACTATTATTTTTCTACAACTTGCAAAGTTGAAAATTAACTTAAAGGAAATGAAAGGTACAAACTCCATGTAACCAAAAAATTCAAAATTATGTCCTCTAAACAATGCAGTTTTCCACTGAATACCCAGCACACTTTTGATCCATTGAAAAGCCTTTCACAATTTCACCTCATTCACAAGGTAGAATATTTTCATTCTCAATAAGATTTTGTATTGATCTTCTGTGATCCATGAAAGATAGGGAGCAAATGAGTTAAACACCAGTTTTCAGGCTTAGATAGTTTCCAAGCTATGATGCAGGGAGGGAGAACCCAAGTGAAACCTTTAATTTACTGTGTTAAACAGAGCTGGGAATATAAGGGAGCAAATCAAATTTACCAATATATAAATTAGAAAATACATCATGATCAAATGGTGTTTAGAATAGCAATGCAAGATTTGTTTGTTATTTTAAAAAAATCAGCCAGTGTAATTTACCACACCAAGAGACTAAATTTTAAAAGCCATAAGGTCATCCAAATCAAGGCAGAAAGGCATTGGAAAAACTTTAACACTCACTGTGAATTACATGATTACATTTTTAAAAAATACAGCTAGCACACTACAGAATATCAATCTAATAAAGTGTATCACACACAAAAAATACATACATCACACTCCACCCACCACAGCCTGTACCTATGCATGCCATTGGTGGGCCTGTGGCCACCAGCTGGGGACCTGAGAAGTGACATGCCCCACCTACTGCCACCAAGACCTTCCCATGCCTCCCAGCAGTCTGAGGACAGACCCACTAAGCCTGCCACCACCACTGCCACTGGCACTTATCAGCACATGCCCTCTGGGTCCCTAGGGACTGGTCTGCCATTGCAGCCCATGTATGATAACTGGGGACATGAAGTTTTACCCACTGTTGCTACTGCCTCACCAACACCACACACACTGACCAGTGGTCTCAAAACTATTCACCTCACCACTGTCACTGCTTGCATCTAAGTAAGCTGCCTGGAGATCCAACGATCAGCCCACGTGGACCTACTACCATCAGAGCTCAAATTCACTATCTAGGGGCCCACGGACTGGCACACTGCCACCACAAATGGTGCTGAAGGACTGAAGTGCATGATACCCCTGTCCCCAGGAAAGCTTCACTAGTCTTCACTAATAGCCACAGTCTAAGTCACTGAGAAACTCATGGATACCACAGACAGTGATTACAGCTGAAGAACTAATAGAAAGACTGCATTACAAATAATGGCCATTTCATTGGGGAAAGCTCTGGAGCTCTGTATTCCTATGGACTGCCTCTCTAGGTCACTGCTGCAGAGATGGACATAGAGGAAGTAGCCTGCTTCTCAAAGTAACATCCATGCATTGTGTAGGGGGGTAGCCTTTGTTCTTCTAGGCTTGAATTTCCCAGCACGAAGTCTCTACCTTCACGTGAGCTGTGGTGAGGGTACTTGAGGTCCCAGTGTTCTCATTCTGCTTCGTGGCAGTTCCTTTTATGAGTGGGGACTGGGTGGAAGAAGGAAGCTCCTGAACTCCTGCCCACTTACCTAGAACTTGGCCTCTGAAGCAGATTGCTGGGGGTAATGAGAAATGCTGGTGCCCTGCCCTTTATGGAGAGATACCTTAGCCCTTGACTAGGAGCTGGGCACAGAAGGGGTCCCTGTCTTTGTCACACCTTCCTAGAGAGAAGCATCTGTCACACTAAGCTGGAATGGGACAGGGAGGAAAGGAGTTGCCGTTCAAATGCCACAGGATCTCACTGTTCTTGCAAAGATTTAGATTTTTTTGAATACTTTTCCATTTTTTATGCACTTAAGACAATTTCCACAGACTTTAAACTATAGCTTTTTAAATATTTTAAAATACTTTATTATTTGGCAGGAATTACACCCATAGGCAATGATTTTTAAAATTACATGTTTTTATTGAATTATTGTGCATTTTCTCTGTTAACTCAAAATTAAACTTAAAAAGTTGTATACTTTTCTATAGTCATGTGAGTTAAACTGACAAAAAATTTCATTTTTGTCTGACTGCAATTTTAAAAACTATTTGTGCTTTTTGTCCGACATCTTAGCGAGGCTGCCATGGTGTCCGCTGCTTTCCAAGTTTCTCAATGCCACCCAAGGATGACAAGAAGAAGAAAGATGCCAGAAAGTAGGCCAAGAAAGAGGAAGACCCAGTGAATAAATCTGAGGGCAAGGCTAAAAAGAAGTGGTCCATAGGTAAAGTTCAGGACAAGCTTAATAACCTAGTCTTGTTTGACAAAGCTACATATGACAAACTCTGCTAAGGAAGTTCCCAATTATAAGCTTATAACTCCAGCTGTGGTCTTTGAGAGACTGAAGATTCGCGGTTCTCTGGCCAGGGCAGCCCTTCAGGAGCTCCCTAGCAAAGGTCTTATCAAACTGGTTTCAAAGTACAGAGCTCAAGTAATTTACACCAGAAATACCAAGGGCGGAGATGCCCCAGTTGCTGGTGAAGATGCATGAACAGGGCCAACCAACTGTACATTTGGAAAAATAAAACTTTATAAGTCAAAAAACAAACAGTGTATTCTTACATACGCATGTGTGTGGCATTCAAAACTGAATTGTAGAGTGAACTCTCACTCATTTCTATCCTATACATAATTGTCATTTTTTAAAGGGAGACAGGAAGTTCAAATCACAAGGTTAATTTATTCAAGCGAAATAAACTTTGCCTCTTTTCACTGAAAGATGGGCTAGAGAAGAGCCGTTTCAAATTTCCACCTATCCCAAAGTGCTGTCAACGCTATTCTGTCCTCTTTTAGTTCCTTTCAATTATAAGACCTAAATTAGCAGCAATTTAACACTAATAGCTTACTAATTAATGCATATTCCCCTGGGACATCTAGACTATTCAGATAGACCTCGGCTCTGAAAAACATACTGGGCCCATTTGCCACACTATCTTATTCTATGGAATTCCTTTCACCAGACTTTGCAAAACCAGTCTTCTTAGACAATTTCTTCTTACTATTTCCTTTGATTAGTACTGGAACTACGTCCCAGGGTTAATCATAGCTAAAATTTAGAATTAGGTTAATTTTGCCCTTGAAGCTCTCTCAATTAACCTCACTCCATTTCTTTCTCAACTACTGACACTTTTTTCTTTAAAGATAATGTATTCAGATAGGTTTATTTTCACTGGAAATGTCACCGCATTCCAAAATGACACCCCCACAACTTGTTTCCGTCTCTAGTGTACCCCAATTTTAACAGGCTGTTGTTAAGCCAACTAAGCTGTAAGTGAACAAGAAGAGTTCAATGGTTTCTTCTTTGGGGGGGCTATATTTTTTTGAGTTGAAGTCTCACTCCATCACCCAGGCTGGAGTGCAGTGGTACGATCACAGCCACTCCAGCATCAACCTGCTGGGCTCCAGTGATCCTTCCAACTCAGCCTTCCAAATGGCCAGAACTATAGGTGTGTGCTACCATGCCCGGCTAATTTTTGATTTATTGTGGAGATGAGGTCTTGTCAAGTTGCCCGGGCTGATCTGGTCTCGAACCCTATTTTTATCCTATAAGTAGGTGCATTGTAAGCAAGATACCAATGCAAAACACTGATGCTAGGAATTCAAGGACAAATGAAACAAAAATCTGTGATCTCAATGAATTTATAATATTATGAGAGAAATATATTTGTTAACAATAATCATATCTAACATTTATTAAGCCTCCACTGTGTACAAGGCAATGTATTAAGATTTTATTTACATTATAATTTTTAAACACAGCAACACTTTAAGGTGGGTATTATTTTTATTTCCATTTTATAGAGAAAAAAACTAACCGTCAAAGAGCGAAGTTACGTATCTAATGAACGACCAAGCCAAAATTTGAACTCACATCTATCTGTTCCCAAAGCCAAAGTTCTTAGCCTAACTCATTGAAAAACAATAAAAACTGATATAATGGTAATAATACAAAGAATTTACAATGTACCAAGGACTGTGCTATGTGTTTTAATGTCTTATCACAAGAACTATTCATTGTAACCCTAGTATATGTTTTAAAAAATGTTTAGACAAATTTAACAGTTTAATTGAGCAAGAAGCAATTCTCAGAATCAGTCAATCACCAGAACCAGAACAGTTCAGAGTGACTCTAGGGCTGTCACTGGTCAGATAACATTAATGGACAGAAAAGGAACCTGACCTACAGAAAACAGAAGTGTATTGGTTACAACTCTGTGTTTGCCTTATTTGAACATAATTTGAACAGTTGCTCACCTATAATTGGCTGAAACTCTGTGATTGGTACAAGATTAGGTTACCATCTGTTTATATATCAAGTTAAGTTACAGTTCACGGTGTATGGAGAAACATTCAGGCCAAACTTAAAATATGTAAGGAGACGGCTCTAGGTTAAACTTAGTTAAACATAGTAAGTTCCATTATTTTCTAGATTTTAAAATGAGGATATTAAACTTCAGTTAATTTGTCCAAAATCATAGCTAGTATGTAGGAAAATTGGAATATGAGCTCAAGTTGAGACAGAAAAATTGGAGGCCATATTAATAGTCTGATATATTTAGAGGAAAAAATTAAAGAGAATACTAAAATAATATTTATTTATAATCAGAAAACTTATTTATGTATTGAAAAATACTGAGGTCCTATTGAGTGCCAATGAGTAATGATCTCTAGAGTAAAGGTAAAGAATAAGAACTGAAAACTCTTTTTAAAGTGAACTTCAATGTCCCGTGGAAAGTGGAAGGTGGACAAACAGGCAACAGCTCTGGAAGGATAAAATCATAGGGGCCATGGAAAAGCAAAGGAGGAATACCTCACTTAAACTGAGCAGAGGAAATACCGAGGCTGAAACCTAGATGACATATAAGAGTCAGGCAGATAAAAATAAAAAGGAACATTGTTCTACATGAAGATCATGAAGGCCTAGGTGCAAGCGAGAGCAGAACTCATTCTCAGAAGTAAGGGTAGTTCAGGATGGCTATAGAAAAAGGGTGACGGAGGAGACTAAGAGAAAGCTCTGGATCCTAAACCACTTTGTGTGTGTGTGTGTGTGTGTGTGTGTGTGTGTGTGTGTGTGTGTGTTTAATATATAGAGTACAATTCAGGATTAGGTATACAAATGCCCATTAAGCAGGTACCCTTGTTAATGAGGTGTGCCCCCCGGCGGCAGTTTCCCACTGCTGCCAATCCTATTCCCACCCCTGGCAGTTTCCCACTACTGCCAATCCCTTTCTTGTAGTATTACGATAGTTGTTCAAGGTCCTCTTATAAGTGAGAACCTGTGATACTTGGTTGTTACTGTGATAGATTACTCAGTATTATAGACTGTAAGTTCATCCAAGTTGCTGCTAAATTCATAATTTTGTCCCTCTTTATGGCTGTGTAATATTCCATCATGTATATGTACTATTTTTTTTTGTCCAGTCCTCTTTTGAAGGGCAGCACAGTTGGTTCCATGTTTTTACTATTGTGAATAATGCTGCAATAAGCATGCGTGTGCAGGTATCTTTTTCCTACAGTGATTTGAGTTCCTCTGGGTATATTCCCAGTAGTGGGATTGTGGGGTTGTATGGGAGGTTGATTTTTAGACCGTTTAGGAATCACCACACTGTTTTCCACAGAGGTTGTACTAATTTTCACTCCTACCTACAGTGTAGAAGTGCTCCCTTTTCCCCACATCCTCTTCAGCATCTGTTGTTTTTTGAGTTATTGAGGATAGCCATCCTGGCTGTATTTAGCTGGTATCTCAGTGTGGTTTTAATTTGCATTTCTTTGATGACTAGTGAGGCTGAGCTTTTTTTCATGTATCTGTTGCCTGCTTGTATGTCTTCTTTTGAGAAGTGTCTATTCATATATTTTGCCCACTTTATAATGGGGCTTTTGAAAAAAATTTGTTTGTTTTTTCAACACGTTTGAGTTCCTTGTAGATCCTAGATGTTAGGTCTTTGTCAGACATACAGTTGGCAAATACTTTTTCCCAGACTATGTGCTATCTCCCCGCTCTCTTGCTAGTTTCTTTGGCTTTGCAGAAGCTTGTCAGTTTGATGAAGCCCCACTTGTCTATCTTATCTCTTATGGCATGGGCACTTGGGGTTTTGACCAGGAATCAGTTACTAGTTCCAATTTCCATAAGGGTGGCTCCTGCATTTTCTAAGGTTCTTATAGTTTGAGGTTTTACTTTTAGGTCTTTGTTCCATTTAGAGTTAGTTTTTGTGTATGGTGATATGTATGGGTCTTGTCTTAAAATCATTTTATGGGCTGGGTGTGGTGGCTCAAGCCTGAAATCCGCACTTCGGGAGGCCAAGGTAAGAAGATTGCCTGAGCCCATGGGTTCCAGAACAGCCTGGCAATTTGGCGAGACCTCATCTCTACAGTAAACCAAAAAATTAGCCAGGAGTGGTAGCACTTGCCTGTAGGTCCGGCTACTTGAAAGGCTGAGGCAGATGGATCACCTGAACCCAACAGGTCGACGCTAGGGTGGCCATGAGCATGTCACTGCACTCCAGGCTGTGTGATGCAGTGAGACTCCAACTCAAAAAAAACCATTTTATGGAGCTAACATCACATTGATACCCAAACCAGGTAAAGATCCAATAAAGAAAGAGAACTACAGGCCAATATCCTTGATGAACATAGATGCAAAAATTTTCAACAAGATTCTAGGAAACTGGATCCAACAACACATCTCAAAAATCATCAACAATGACCAAGTAGGTTTCATTCCTGGGATGCAGGGCTGGTTTAACATCCACAAGACCATAAAGGTAATTTAAAATGTCAGCACACGTAAAAACAAAAAACCACATGATTATATCATTAGATGTGGAAGAAGTGATGAAATCCAGCACCCTTCTTGATAAAAAACCCTTGAACATCTAACCATAGATGGAACATACCTCAAAATAGTATGAGTCATCTATGACTGTATGTCTGATAACCCGTAGCCAACATACTGCTAAACAAACAGAAATTGGAACCATTTCTCCTGAAACTAGAACAAGACAAGGATGCCCACTCTCACCCCTCCTTTTCAACATAGTATTGGAAATCCTAGCTAGAGCAATCAGATAAGAGAAGGAAATCAGGGGTATCCAAAAAGGAACAGAGGAGGGTAAATTATCCCTCTTTGCAGACGACATGATTCCATACCTCAAAAACCCAAAAGAATCTGTCAAAAACCTCCTTGCACTGATAAAGGACTTTCGCAAAGTCTCAAGCTATAAAATAAATGTGCAAAAGACAGTCGCATTCCTATACAGCAACAATAAACAAACAGAAACCCAAATAAAAAGCACAATCCTATCACAATAGCAACAACAACAACAAAAGAAATACCTTGGCATCTTCCTAACAAAACTACAAAACACTTCTCAAATAAATCAAAGATGACACAGACAAATGGAAAAATATCCCATGCTCATGGATTGGAAGAGTCAACATTGTTAAGATGTCCATTCTACCCAAGGCAATCTACAGATTTAATGCAATACCCATTAAATTACCAGCAGCATTCTTCTCAGACCTGGAAATGACAATACAGGAATTCATATGGAAACATAAACGACCACAAATAGCCAAAACTATCCTCAGAAAAAAAAAAAAGCAGAAGATATCACACGCCCAGACTTTAAACTTTATTAAAAACTACAATAGTCAAAACAACCTAAACCACTTTGCACTTTGTGAGGCTTGATAAGAAATTGAGCATGTATCCTGATATAAATGGTGAGCCCTTGAAACATTATAAGCAGGAGAATGGCATAGCCAAATATACCATTTAGAAATACCTCTCTGACTGCTAAGTAAAGAATGGGTTGGAAATTGGCAAATAATGACATTTCAGACAGGAAAATTGGAAATCTTTTTTTGGTAATCCATGAAAGATATAGTAGTAGCTTAAATAAAGATGGTAGGCACTTGGCTCTAGGAAAAGAGAAAGTTACTATATATTTTATTCCTTTTTTATTGTTGATTATTGTTGCTGATGTGGTAGATCTAGTCAGATATGATAACATAACTTTGAAAGACATTTTTATCATTAAAGGTAAGCATTCAATTGCTGTAGTTAGTGAGAATTTTTAGTAGAAATTTTGTGCATATAGTCCTTCTAAGACTTTTAAATAGTAGATGCCTTATTGATACCTTAAAGGTTAATTTGAATAACTTAAACCATGATTATTTATGTATTTAATGCAATGCTTTTATATTCCAAAATGGTTTAAGGCTAAATTACACATATAATGCATATAATTAAAATTTGTGACTCGTAAACTGAGAAACAAGGAGTCATAAATGTAGGACTTAATTACTTAATGGCAGATATAAATTGAAAAGATAATTATCCTTTTAACACTTCTAGAACAAATTGTTAGTTACTGTCAATTTTACTAAAGTCTAAAGAAATACCAAACATTCGTCATAATTGACTGAATATAAAAGACTATAAGGCACAGTTTAATCCTCACTAACATAACAAGTTAGATAGCCTGAGAAAATAGTCCAAGAGAAATAGAAGCTAATTTACTATACAATCAAGGTTAAAATCTGCATCTAGAAAAAAATAATAGTCAGTAAATAGCTCACTCTAACAATGATGAATTTTCTTATACCTCCCACTTCGTTTCCCATATATAGATTCATTTGAGCTTTGTGATAAGATATAATACCCATCAAAAAAAGAAGCTCAGCATATTACTTATTTATTTCATTATACTCCACATTTTCCTCAAATGATTTAAGATTGCTTAAGGAGATAAAAGAAACACAAAAGAAAAATAAAGTTTAGGAAAATAAGCTAGATCTGGGTGGAAGGCAATCTACTGAAGTTCTTCTGTGCTTACAATTTGGTTCCAGTATTTTCTAGTTGTTTGACTGTGGATGATCATTTATCCTTTCTTATCTCAGTTTCTTAATCTGTAAAATAGTAATAATAATACCTACATCATAGGATTGTGAGAATTTTATAGAATAATCTGCATAAAGTATTTCACAGTTTACCAGCTCATGGTAAGCGCTTGGTAAATATTAATTGTAATATTTAAAAAGAAGCCTACATGAATAAATCCTCTATACTCTAAAGTCCATACAGCATAAGAAATCCACTGATACCAAATTTTTTCTCTATCTGGGAGTAAAGAGAATTTTATAGTGGAGATTCGCAGAGAGAATGTAGAGTAAGGGAATGGGTGTTGTCAACAACATCTTTTCAGTAAATACAACAATGAACTGTTTAGGGCTCTTTCTTATTAGAGGTATCAACGCAGGCCAGCAAAGATATACCAGAAAAATTCTACATCAGACCAGTTAGGCATGATTCGAATTGATGTCTTGATCGTGATCTCATTAAATCAAAGAATAAAATTTAGAGTAACTAAAATAATAATGAACCAAATATTTTCCAAGCAAATCTCCACAAATATTTTTCTCAGTATTTCTAAGCAACTCAAAGGATTCCGAGAGCATTGAGCTTGAGCTTGTATTCTGTTAAAATTGATGTAATATAAATCCCATGTCTGAAGGCTCACAGAGATTCTCAAAGTCAGAAGAAAAACATTGCCAGGGAGAGATCCATATGTTTGCAATATCTTGGGAAAGAACATAAAAGGTTCATAAACAACTATCAGATAGTTGCCTCTGGCATAAGCTGAAAATTAAATACATAATTTCTATATAAATTTGATATATAACTATATTTAAATTTCCATATAAAAGTTTACAAATATCATGTATATGTAATATATACATACATTTATACATACTCTATATATCCATATGTACATACAAATATTTGGAAGCAAATATTTCCAACCTGAGTTTAAGAATTGCTACATTACACAGTAACATATTGAAGTTTTAATAAATAACTGTTTACATAATTAGTAAACATTTATTGAGTGCCAGTTAAGTGACATGTTCTGTATAAGGCCCCAAGAACACAGTGGTATAGGTTAAAGACAAGACTACTACCCTCCTAGAGCTTACATGGTTGTGTTGGTGAGAGATGAGGAGGCATTAGGTATTAAAAAATAGCCTTTTCTTCCACCCCTGACAACGCATGTTAAATAAGACATAAAAGACAGACAGGAAAACACCAAAATACACAACCCATGTGACTACAAATGAGTGGTAAGAGAAGGTCAGTGAGAAGAGCAGAAGCCTTGAAGGTCATGGAAAGTAATTTAAATGTTTTCCAAGTACAATGAAAAGGAATTGAAGGCTTTTAAGTAGGGACCAGTGTTACATAACTTAAATTGTTCAAATGTCATGATGGAGCTTATGGGAATTTGATAGAAATCAAGAGTGGAAGCAAGGAAACATTTAATAGACACTAAAAGTTGATGTCTCAGACTAGAATAATAGTGAGGAAGTGGAGAAGTAAATGGATTAGAAAACACATTTTGGAGAGAAAACAAAATCTCTTTAATTTTGTTTAATGCAAAAACATTAGATAAAACAAAACAAAACCAAACCCTATCTTTTACAAAACTCTTCTTAACAGCCTGAAGGAGTTTCCAGAAGATCTGGGAAACGTTAGTAAAAATGGCTCATCCAAAATTGTATCCTCCTCATATCACTGACCACCAAAAACAAGCGGGAAGAACTGTCTTTGCCAAACACATTCTACATGCTGAGAATAGCCCTCATCAATAATAAAACATTCGATTCCTAAAATTAGAAGTTAGGCAGCTCTGATCTACCTCCAAACCCCACTGGGTTAAAAGTACGAGAAGAATGTGAGATAAGGATGTCCAGATATCTGATGTCCGTGGTGAACTAAAGCAGAGCCAGCAAAAGCCAAAGCAAGAAACAGAGAACAAATATTGCTAAGGGTATGCTGAAGCACAGTCTCAGGCAATAAATATGATATGCTGAGTGCTTAGAAGGCACAACAATTGAGCATGCCAGGGGCGCACTAATCAGAAGCCAGCTGGCTCCTTTCGTATCTAAGAATCATTTTTAAAGAAAGACAGACTCTGGAATAGGAATTGAAATCATAAAGAAAAGGACTGCCTTTTGTGTCTAAAATGTGCTCCAGAGAGATATTACTATTGAGAATTTACTGCTTCCTTTTTTTGTTTCTTTTTTGTCAGTCAAACACACAAATGGCAATCACTAAATATTAATAATAATATATTAATATATTAATAATATTAAGTTGAAAGAGATTGAACAGGAAAACAGCAACCAAAATTGTGAATACTGAAAACAACAGAAAAATATATTGTTAACTTGAGACAAACTTCAAAATTAAGTCAACCTCTGGCAAAGGCTATTTTTTCAATAGTTTTTTCAATTTGACATTTTACAAAAGAACTATAAAAAAAGATCAAACAAAAAAAATCTTCTAAAGGTTAACATGAGACTTATGATATTGGTGTCAATAAAACAACTATACACCTAGGCATGCTATGAGGTAGGAGAAGACATCTACAGTATACACAATGTACTGGATATTGTTATGGGTTTGTAACTTGTGTGATAACTCACACATCATTGCCATTTTCTGAAATTAAAACATCTCCAAAGCTTTCACTGGCTCTGAATCACTGCATATTAATTCACAACTCAAGAAATATTCATCATGCAACTCCTCTCATTTTCTCTACGAGAAAAATGAATTCAAAACTGTCAGTCTCATCAGACACAATATATGCCAATTACTAAATGTATTTATAAGTTAAAAAACGACAAAATTAAATATAAACTATATAATAGTTATAGAGAAGGTCTACCTTTGCAAGTGTATCACAGCCCAGTGGAAATTATTCAACATAAACTCTTTTTAATATTATACGGTGACCTAAAGAGTCAATATTACATAAGTTATAGAGAATTTTGATTCCTGAATTCAAGGTTCATCAATAGAGTTCTGGGGATTTTGTATGACTAACACACATAACAATATATCTTATTAAAAACAAAGAATAAAGTTTGGAATATTCTGAATGAACAGTATAAAAAATAACCAAGGGACATTTAGTTAACTATTTGTATTATATTTAATTATTTTCACATGTGAACTATTTTCTCACATGTGAAGGAGTCAGTTGATAAACTGAGTTCATGAAGGAAGAATCAGATTGATAAAGTACAGGGAAGTGGATAGAAAAGCCCTGCTAGTCATTCTGAAAACAGTGACTCTTGTTTGCTTTTTTTCACACACACACACACACACACACACACACACAAACTGTAAATTAGTAAAAAGACTGTAAAGAGTGTTTTATACTTGCAAAGGCTGACCAAAGATGCTAAAGAAAATAATTTCAGCATTTCAGCTTTTTATGAAATCTTCCAGAAACCTTTAGAGATCAGCCATGGAGCATAAATGACAAGCTGTCTCTATAATGCATGCCAAGTTTTATTCATAAGGATGTCCACTTTAGTTAGGCCAGTTCTGTACCTTCTCAACAATTATCACATTAAAACAGTGCTATATCACTACAGATTTTAAAGATATATATGTGCATATATGTTATTTATTGTGGTTAGTGTGTCATCTTTATGCAATGTTAGTATAGAAATGATTGCTGCTGGGCGAGGTGGCTCACGCCTGTAATCCTAGCATTTTAGGAGGCGAAGGTTAGAGGATTGCCTGAGTCCAGGGGTCTGAGACTAGCCTGGGCAAGTTGGCGAGACCTCATCTCTACAATAAATCAAAAATTAGCTGTGTGTGGCGGTGCATGCCTGTAGTTCCAGCTACTTGTAAGGCTGAGGTGGAGGGATTGCCTGAGCCCAGCAGGTCAAGGCTGCAGTGGCCGTGAGCGTGCGTGCCCCTGCACTCCAGCCTGGGTCACAGTGAGACTCCTACTCAAAAAAAAAAAAAAGAGATAAAATAAAATATTAAAAAAAGAAGTGATCACAAACTCAAAAGTCTAATGTATGCACATATTTCATATAAGGATTATAATATTTTTCATTTATATGGTTTGTAGTCTTTTTCTTTCAGTCAACCTAAGGAATTAATCTGGAAAGTTTCGGGAAGCTTGACTAATTGGTGTTGTCTTATAAAGACCACAGCTAAGCTGAAAGTCTGTCTTCTCTAGAGTTTGAGAAATTTGTATCCCACAGCAGCATTGGGGTTGTTTTTTTTTGGGGGGGGGAGGTGTTTGCCCAGACTGAAGTACAGTGGCACGCTCCCGGCCACTGCAGCCTCAACCTGCTGTGCTCCAGCGATCCTTACACCTCAGCCTTCCAGGTCCTGGAACTATAGGCACATGCTACCACACCTGGCTAATTTTTGATTTATTGTAGAAATAAGGTCTCTCCAAGTTTCCCAGGCTGGTCTCAAACCTGTGGGCTCGGGCAATTCACTCGCCTCGGCCTCCCAAAGCACTGAGATTGTAGGCTGAGACACCGAGTCTGGATCCCACAGCAGTTTTTAGTGAGATTTCTATTGGTATTTTGAGAATGACAATTCTTTATTTCTCACAAATTAAAGAATATTGAGCATTGCTGTCAATAACATCATCCAAATGTTATGACAGGTAAAAATATCATCCCACTACCACCACTATCAAATTTTCAAGTGGTTCTTTAAGCTAGCAGTACTAATAGTGATTGCAAACCCCTGACTTCAAAGTAGAAGAAACAAAAAAATACATGAATAATTATTTAAACAATTGAGGCATGGGAAAACATGGGAACATCAAGTTGATCAGTTACAGGGCCCCTGTACCTCTATAAATGCACACTGATGACAAAGCCCAGCAGGTCATGGAGGAGCATTTAGAAACTTCCAGAAGGTTTGGAGGAGCCTAGGAACATGTGGATTAACACCTAGCTTTTTGTGCTAATGAAACACTACAAGTTTTAGAAGATGCTCCAAACTCTGCCCCTAAACACAAGTAGCCCCTTACACAGCTGAGGAGATACAGAGATAAGAGACTGGAAAGCCTGACAGCCTGTTATAATCTGAAGCCAACAGGAAAAGGCCTAAGTGAGGAGGAATTTAGAGACCAAAAGCAGAGGGCTCGATTATGGCCTCTAGCCATTCAAGCCCATGAATACCCCAGTAGTCATTTGTCCAGAAAGCATCCGCCAACACACACACTAACCAATGATCCAATGGACAACATTCAGACTAGACAGGTGAACATTATCTCCCAAAGCCATACTCTGCCCATTTGGAGAAAAGCATAAACGATACCAAACATCTGAGAGACTAAGCATTTTTACCCCAAAAAACCTATGCATTACCTAAAGGAAATATTTAAATTATTAAATCAGATTAAGTTTATATAATTGTAGCAAAAACTTGTATTTTCTGAATACCTACTGTGAAGAAATATGTAAGAAATAGTTGGTCAGTTGGAACTAAAATTAACTACATATTCTCTGAATATCTGAAAATACTCTATGTGTGTATATCTCTTTTTTTTTTTTTTTTTTTTTTAAATTTATTTTATTTTATTTTATTATGTTATTGTGGGGTACAGTTAGGGGTTAGGCATACAAAAATATTTCGTTCAGGTACCCTTGTTGATAAGAGGTGTCTCCCCATCCTCAGATAGATACCCACCACCATTAATCCCATCCC
>CAUYQG010065019.1:0-18932 GCA_963574415.1 Tarsius wallacei | reverse complement strand
CTTCAAATGTACAAGCAGCAAAAGGAGTTATGCCAGGACTGGGGTGCAGAGGTGGCTTCCCCAGTTGCAGGACTTCTTTGTTGAAAAGGCGAGTAGGAAACTTCCTAGTTCTCCAGGAAAAACCAGGGGATTAGAGTCACCATGCAAAAATAGATTACTTGGAAGGCTGAGGCGGAAGGATCGCCGGAGCCCAGCAGGTCGAGGCTGCGGTGGCCGGGAGCGGACACTGCACTCCAGTCTGGGCCACCGAGTGAGACTCCGACTCAAAAAAAAAATAGATTTGGCTCCAGTGAGAGCTGCCCAACCACTAAGCTGTGTGACACAGTGAGCCCCCCCATCACTGGCTCGGGGAGACCAAGCACCCACACATCAGAAACACCACCGCAGGGGCCCTGCATTCTGCAGAGGACTGACTTAGGTGAACTATAAACACCTTCTAATATCCTACAACGAAAGAATAAGAGCAGCCATGAAAATCGCAACTTACATTCAAGTTTTTACCATAGCAGGAAATGCTGGGTGTACTCTAAATGCTTCCCGACTCTGCAATTCCTTGATTCCTAAATTGTATTGTCCACTATAATCAACAATCAAACCAAACAAAGAAGATGTTTAATATAAATAATGAGTTCCTCGAGATGACAGTTATAAAAAATGTTATAATTCCTTAAATCTAAAAGGAAAAAAGTCTAACCACTTACAATAAAAACGAATTGCCTGATGCTAGCACTTAATTAGCACTAACACCTGACAGGCTTCTTTAAGAAACATCAGTGGTATATCTAACAATGCCCAGATTCAGTAAGTTCTCCTGTGAGTGGGTAGTTCTTTTGTTGGTGGCGTGGGAGCTGGCGTTCCAGAAGCTCGCCTGGGCCAGGCCTGGCTCTGCTGGATACTGACAAACTTCCAGGCGCATTCATTTATCCAACAAATACTTACTGAATGCCAATTATGAACCAGGCGATATTCTCTGTGCCAGCATAGAGGACACCTGCCCCCGCGGCAGCAGAAATCTGGTTTGAGGATCAGGATCAATGTGGTTGACATGGTGAAGCAAGGCATGAGTTAAGTGGGGAAGGGCCAGTGAGGGCAGCTCCATCAAGGCCTCAGGGGCCAGGTTAAAAAGAAAAAAAAAAGGAAGGGGAAGGGAGAGAAAGCAGTGAAAGAGCTTACGCAAGGAAACAATGAGGTCTCGTTTCTGTTTTTGTCAAGATCACTCTGGCTGCTGGGTGGAGACAACCGGCAGAAGAGCAGGAAAGACAGCAAAGAGACCAGTCAGCAAGCAGGATGCTGTGGAAGTAGGTGAGAGCCCAGTTGAGGATGCCACAGTCCTTCAGGTGACAGCCCAGGTAAGGATGCTGCAGGACCCTGGGTAAGAGCCCCCCGTGAGGATGTTGGGGGTGGGGGAAGGCAAGAGCTCAGGCAAGGACGCCACAGCCCCCAGGGGAAAACCCAGGTGAGGATACCTCAGACCCCAGGTGAGAGCCCAGGTGAAGATGCCACAGCCCCTCAGGTGAGAGCCCAGGTGGAGATGCCACAGTCACTCGAGTGACAGCCCAGGTAAGGACACTTGGGGGGAGGGCAGGGGACAGCCTAGGTGAGGATGCTGCTGCCCCCAGGGGAAACTCAGGAGCTGGACCCGAGGAGTAGCAGCAGAGATGGAGACCAAGAAGTCAACTTGGGTGCAAACTGCAGGCAGAGCTGAGGGGCGGGAGTAAAGAAAAAGAACAAATTGAGATGCCTTTCGGGTTTCTGAGTGAACAATAGACAAGCAGAGAAGCCATTTTTCTGAAGCTGTGCCCAGATAGTGTTCTACCCAAAGGTCAAATTTCAGCAGTTGCCAAAATGCTAAATGCCAGACTTGCGGTGCATTCATCTACCATGACACAGGGAAGGAGGGATAAAGGCAGAGCATCCTTGTTCTCCTCGGAGATTAAATAATCCAGAATAAAGTACCATCCCACTTGCAGGGAGGGTTGGCTAAAATGCTGAGGAAATGATTGCCTGAGTATCCGACGGGAGCGCAGAGGAGACGTGGGTTAAAAAGGTGCTTTTGAAGGCAGAGCGCTCTGTGGTTGGGCTGTCCTAGTTATAAGCCCTTCTGAGGCTGTGTCAAAGGGATTCAGTACACAGAGCCCACCTGGTGAACTGCCACATCCTCCTGCTTTCATCACATCCCTCCTTGTAGGAACACACTCAGTACTCTCAAGATTTAAAGTTGAACATGCAGCCCAATTAAGAGCACCCGTGGCCAGGCATGAACAGCATTGCCCATCTCTGCCCCCGCTCCGTGGTAGCCAGCCTGCAACACAACTCACCAACCTTCAGTTACCTCTGCCTGTTTCTGCCTCCCATGTCTAACTCAGGGTACCCACACCACACTGCCCTCCTCTGTTCTCTCCTGGATTAAACCCACCCAGCTATCATGCTTGGCTCTAGCACTCCTCCTCCCTGAAGCCTCTTCTGATTGTTCCTGCCTACAGAAGCCAGTCAAACCACTGCCTAGAGACCTGCATCAGAGCACACAGCTCACAGTTCTTCTCCTGTGCATACGTGGCACAGGACAGACAGAACACAAGTCTCAGCAAGCCAAAGACCATCATGCCTTGCTTTCATTCCTCCAGAGCCTAGGGCAGTGTTTCAAACCCTGGGAGTGGCCCCCAAATCATGATTTACTTCGAAGCCATAAATATTTCCAAATGTATGTTGAACATAATTGAGAAATTCCAATCTAACAAATAATCATTTTCCAAGCTGGTCCTCGGGTTGGGATCTAGCACTAGACCACCAGTCATGCCCAAAGCTAGTAATTAATAAAAAGGAAAGACATAATCCACATGAATATTTGCAGTTGATTAAACTAATCAGCAAAGCTTTAACCGGGTCTGGAGTTGCTTTTCAAATATTATTTGGATGCATTTTATTAAGCTTCTGAATATGCTTTTAAAAGATAGTTCTAATTATCAGCCAACAAATACATTCTAAACAATTATATGTGTTTTAAATCTTGAGGATGTAAAGATTTTCTTATGCAGCCCTGGTTTTCAGGGCTATAGCAACTATGGGACTGCAGAAAGAAATGTTAACATCAATTTTGTTTAAAGTTCTAGCTTATGGTAATATTTCTCATAGAAATCGTGCAAAGGCCAAATGAGCAGCCCCACACGGCCGCATGCTGGGTGGCATCTCCCCCCACCCCCGAGCTCCAGGCCTTCAAGCAGGGGATGGAAGAGCATCCACGACAGCCACCCAACCCTGCTCCCCCATCCCCTCGGTCCCCCTTCCAGAAATTCTAGTACATGCCACGTCCTACAGTGAATGAATTCTGAGGACATTATGCAAAGCAAAGTAAGCCAGTCACAAAAGGGCAAATACCACATGATCCCCCTCATAGGAGGTACCTAGAGTAGTCAGATTCACACAGACAGAAAGGAGCCAGGAAGTGGGAAGGGAGCAATGTTAATGGGTACAGAGTTTCCTTGAGGAAGATAAAAGTCCTGGGGATGGCAGGTGATGATGGCTGGAGAGCAATGTGGATGTACTTATTGTCACTGAGCTGTGTACTTTAACAGGATTAAAGTTATAAATTTCATGTTATGTGTATCCTACCACAACTTTTTGGTACAGTTTTAAAACAAAGTTTATTAGAGACTGAAGAGAGAAAAGAAAGGGAGACATGCCAGAGCTGGCATGGGCAAAAGAAACCACTGCCGAAATTTTTTAATACTTAAAAAAAATTTTTTTTTATTTTTTTTGAGTTGGAGTCTTACTCCTTCGCCCAGGCTGGAGTGCAGTGGCACGCACGATCACGGCCACCCCACTGTTGACCTGCTAGGCTCTGGCGATCCTTCAGCCTCAGCCTTCCAAATAACTAGAGCTACAGGCATGCACTACCACGCCTGGCTATTTTTTTATTTTATTGTAGAGACGAGGTCTCGCCAAGCTGCCTGGGCTGGTCTCGAACCCACGGGCTCAGGCAATCCACTCGCCTCAGCCTCCCAAAGTGCTGGAATTACAGGCTGAGCCACCGAGTCTGGCCAAAAAAATTTTTTTTAAAGAAGCGTCTCCCTTTCAGCCCCAAAGACTGCCTTCAACAGGAGCCCCCGAAAGGGACCCAGCAAGTCCCCCGCTGAGGCTCTGGCTACAAGTCATAAATCCTCGTGGGAAAATTGCCACTTCCATATGTCTCGCGACTAAATTCTCTTTACCACCATGAAAGTACTTTGCTCTCCTTTTCCAAAATCGGTGCCCCTGGGTCATCAGGCATAAGACTAAAACCACTGATTTTTGACAAGCAAGTGGCAGAGGTTCAATGTTATATGTGTTCAATATGACTTTAAAAACCACAGAATAGATTTCTTTAAATCACGAAAATGAGCCTAAAACAAGATCAGAGAATTGATGCTGACTTAACTAAAAATCTTCACAAACATGGCACTGAGGGTCACAGCGTACACATGAACACTGGCAGAATATAGCAAAGCTTGCTCCAGGTGGGCAGAGGGGGCGCCTCAATGCACCGCCATTGCCATATTTGTTGCATGTTTGGAGTGGCATGTGCAGGGCCCCAGGAGGGGCCAATCTAGCACCTTCACAGGAGAGCCGCACAGGTCCTGGTCCCACCCTATTCCAAGGGCTACAGGACGCTCATCAGCAGGTGAGTGCACACTTAACCCACTTCAGGGAGTCTGCCCACCAGTTCCCCGGAAAATGTCACCTCAGACACCACCTGCCTCTCACCTGCCCCTCTCTCCTGCATGGCTAGTCCACCTCTACCGCAAAGGGGGGGTGTAAATACCCATTACTCAGACCACCAGGGCTCACCCTCACCAGGGCTGACACTGCTAATCATCTTTTCCAAGGAAGCCCAGATGTATCTCCAAATCCTTCTCAGTCCTCCAAAATCTGCCAGAAGCCACAAACAATGGCTGAACACTGGCAGACGAGGTGATGTGCATGACCATCCTGAACAGTGTCCTGAGAGAGGCCAGCTCATTCATCATGATGCTGGTAGGCACTCTGCCTTCAAGATGTCAGAGATGAGACAGTCCCTCAGAGGTATACCAGCCCTGACACAGTGAGCAATTCTCCTCTGACTGTCTTCCTAGACTAATTCACTGCTTAATTGGCAATTAATGTTCCTTCCTGGATACCAAGTCACAGTTAAAAATTGCTCTCGTCATAGTCATTTGACAAACATTAGGCCTTGTTTTACATTAGCCACAACTATTTCACGTGATCTTACACCTCAAGATTCTGGCTACTGTTCCTTAGCTCAAAATGACTCTGTTAAGTAAATGAAGGTGAGAAATCAGAATTACCTGGCATGTTCCTGCTGACTCCTGAATTCAGCAAGCAGCGCTCAGCAATGGTTCTCGGTGGCACCCCACAGAGCCCAAGGGGATCTGGGGAGAGCTCATGGTCCTAGGTGGGTGGCAGGTTGCTAGGTGAAGAGGGTCACAATGCCTGTACCCCACCCTCATCCAGATCAACCCCATTTTCACATATTAAGCCTCCTCATAAGATTTCATTGGGAGAAAAGGCTCACTGTCAACAGAAGCTTCCCAACAGTTAGTGCATTGAGCAGAGTGCTAGTCAATGTAAAAAGTTCCAAGAAGCATTTAGGGGGTCCCTCGACCTGCAGGGACAGCCAGAAGGAGCTGGGGTATACTACTTGGACCCCAGGATCTGAGCTGTGCCCAGGGACAGTGGAGGGGACCACAAGGTTTGTGCTGAACCAAGGAGGCAGGGACCCAAGAGCATTGCCATTCTGACAGCATTGCCTTCACCAAAGGACAGGGCTTCTTATGAAGAAAGAAGTACCCCCTCTTCCGCCACGAAATGAAAGTGGCCATGGAAAAAGGAGCATGTGTATATGGTGTGCAGAGGAGACAACAAGGAGAGAAAGAGCAGAGACAGACAGAAAGGGGGAGCACAGGTGGCCGAGAGTGGGCACGGCGAGAACAGAAAGACAAGGGCAGAAAGCAAAGAGATGCAGGGGCATGCAGGGAGGGACGGGGAGTGCAGAGAGGCAGGACAGCCACAAAATGAGAGGGAGGGCTGGCAGTTCCCTAGGGACTTGCAGAGCTCTGGCCAAATGCTCGCCATGCCCCTATGCCCACTATAATCTGCACAGGGATAGCACAGTGGGACAAGGGCTACCACAGAAGCACAGAGTCAACGCACAGACACAACCAGGCAGGATACAATGCCCCAGGGTGGGACAGCACGCTGCAGGGTGCCTACAGTCCCTAGGTGCTGTTTCTTTGACAACTATTAGTCATATGGTCTACAACACTTTTTCTACCTAATGTCTTCTGCAGAAAACGATCTCTAACACGGCAGCACACAAGCTCACACACACACACAGAGACTCCAGCACCCCGCCCCAACAGCGCCGTGAGAATCAATGTACGACACTCTGTCCACAGCCAAGGCTGAGGGTGGTCACCAGAGGGTGAGAGGCCCCGAGAGCAGGGGAAGAGCAGAGGCGGCGAAGGGAGGAACAGCTGCAGCAGCAGCACACGGAGGAACCTGAAGAGCTGGGCCAAGCGACAGGGCAAGTGGGCACGGGCGAGCCAGGCACCGGAGCACCCCCAAGCAAGGGCATCTCCACGCGGAAGGGGGGAGGCTGGTTGGAGCCAAGTGGCATTGTTATCGGAAACCCACCCTATTTCTTCTCCAGGAACTTAAAAGCTGGAATCATCAAACGTGACCTTGATCTCTTCCTGTTATAGAACAAAGCTCTAGTAGGTTGGACTGGCCTGCCTTCCTTGTCTCCATCTCTGGGGACAGCCGAACTGCTGCAGCCAGGCCTGTCATCTAATTCACCCAGCATCAGCGGGGATAATTCAGGAAGGTGTGCAGTGAGAAACATGACTCTGGAAGGGTAGGTCTCGAAAATCCAAGCCCACCTTAAAAGGACCTGTTCAAACAAAGCAGCTCTGGCTTCAGTCCCTGTGTGTATATAAAATTGGTATGTGAGTGTGTGTGTGTCAAGTTTGTGTGTGTGTGTCAAGTGTTTGTGTATGTGTGTTTGTGTATGTACATATATGTAATGTTTTCAGTGTTAGCAATCAAACATTTTTAAACACTGCACAAGCTAAATAAATAAAACATACCTGGGGCAGAAGGTCTTGGGTTTATGACCTCTGAATGAAAAAATATACTTCAGGGCCTCGGGGTGAACAGGAAAACACATTTTAAAAAGAAATAATAAGTTGTCAGAAAGACGTCTGTACTGATTTATGTTATGTCAGTGCTAGGCACAGGCGTGAGGGATATCGGGCACAGGCTGGCTTCAGTTCACAGCAGGACATGTGAGCTGGGGCTCCCAACTTACTGACCTCGGCCCGGCCATGGCCCCAGTCAAGACCCAGCTCACATTTCCAGGACTGAATTCTGATGCTCCAGCTCTCATGCACAGCAGAGAAGAAATCTCAAGGCCAGGACAGAGAGAAGGAGACCAAGAAGAGACACACCTCTAAGTGTCCAAGTAGATAGTGAAGAGATGGAGGAGTCCTTGAAAGGCCCCCGCCAACCTCCAGAGAGGACATGAGGCTGTCATGAGAAAAGGATGAGTCCTGAGAAGCTACTTAGCGCCTCTGATGCCAGTGTCCTCACTCTCCCTAGTTAATGGCATGCTCTCTCCAGGCTTGTCTCCCAGAATCCAGAAAAACAGGACATGGAAAGACAACCTGAGCCCTGGTGACAGGGCTCCTCTTTCCCTTCTCAGGGATGTCCCTGCGCAAGTGATTGACATCTGTTTCCTGTTTGTGGTAGTGTCTATCCACAAGACAACACCCTCTAAGAAACATTCACAGGCAATACAATCATGCTTGGGGGAAATGAGACAGACCCAAACATGAAGCAAAGGCCAACTTACAAAATGCCAGGAGTCCAGTAGACTGAAATCCAGAGAAACAATACACATATGTAAATTCTAGACAGCAAATTACACTTCCAAATGAAACTTTAGTTCTATAATTTATAACTAAAATCTGCAATTCTTTTTAATCCTAAAAATAATGATGTTTTGACAGGAAACAAGTTACTTATATAACATAGCAATAGTGTGAGAAGCATTATGTGTATTTTATTATATGCTTACAGTTTCAGAAACCTTTGGAAAGTTGACCACCTGCCACCATCACACCAAAAAAGGGAAAAATCTTTGTTCACGTCTATTAGGACTCACAGGGGAGCGGTTAGCTGATCCTTCCCTGTTTTCAGAAGGCTTCTGGCCTCAAACACCAGGAGAACATGGCATGAGAATGTCCGTTCATTAAACAGTTCCTGAAGGCTGAGGAGGTCAGCAGGGGAAGACAAAGAGGAGGGTAGTGTTCCTTTTTGTGATCCACCCACCAAGGTGACATGTCTGTAAAACCTACATGTCTGTATAACCTTAAGAACACGTAAAAGTTTGTTGGGTTTCACAGCCTCCCAGCAGGGTCAGCCCCAGACATGTGTCCCCACTGCCCCACCTCTGCTCCTGACCACGCCTGTCCTCCCAGGCCAGCTTCTGGACCTTGGCTGCTTTATCAGAAACTACAGGGCAGCTTGCTCTTTGCGTGGGCTGCCGCCTGTGCCTCCGCAGGTCCACCTTGACCTTGGCTGCTCACAACTTCCTCCCCTCAGGGCAGGCAGCAGGAGAAAGGAGGGAGAGGGCCTCCACTCTCAGCAGACAGCCCCGGCCTCCCGGCTCCAGCAGGAGCAGTCCCTGCCTCCTGTCCTGCTGTCTCCCTCTGCTCCTTCACAACCCAAAGAGGTGCTGTGTTGCGTATCTGTTCTCCGATAGGGCACTGCTCTGCTTCCTGCCACCTAGACAGGGGGGCAGCAGACTGCAGAACACTCTGTTATGTGCAGCAGGGCAGGCCTCAAGGCCAAGCCCCCGGTGCAGGACAAATGCAGGTTGCTACTGCTTCTCAATTTCGTGTCACAGAGACACATGCTCGCTGACGAACATGTGGAAAATTACAATAAGAAAAATGACCCATCATCACACCAGCCACACACTACACTGAAATTTCTTGATGTCTATGCTCTTGGAGACTTTTTCCATTTACAAATATATTGACCAAAAAGGGGGCCATCTTGTACCTACTCTTCTATGAACTTTTATAAACTGTTCTTTTTGCTTAATGACATAAACATTTTTCATGTCAACAAACACACTTTTACAAAATATTTCATGACCGCATGTAATTTCACCATGTGGGTAGAGAGCATCCTTGATCAGCCCTGGGCACCCCCTCAGGAGTCAGCTGACTATTACCAGGACCAGGGACTGCAACTGGCATGGGGGAGAGGGACTGGACACAGGCAAAGGGAATACCCAGCAATGTGTGACTTGCGGGCACACATACCCACCCAAAATACAAATGGCACCCTCCATGAGAATACAGACTTAACCAACCCCCAAGAGAAGCATACTGATGTTATGTATACTACAGTTATACACACGGTTTTGTATTTATGATGGGCCATTCCCTCAAGATAAATTCAAAAAAATGGAATTGCTGGGGCAAACAGAAACATTTTTAAGGCCTTTGGAATCACACACTCAATGACCCTCAAAGAGTTGCCCACATTCACTGAAATTCATTCAGAATAAATACTACCTGTGACAGCCAGGTACTATACTGGCAGCTGGCACTGTAACCACAAATAGGTCAGACATTGTCCCTGCTTACAGAAAGCACATATCCTCACAAGGAGCATGTCTAAGAGTTCCTATTTTTCACTATCTTCACCAGCAATGGGTTTTAACATTCTTTAAATCTTTTTTTATTTCACAGACAAAATATTTAAATAATAACAAGAATGATAGCAGCTATTATTTGAGTACCCAGTATGATCCAGATGCAGTATTAAGAGTTTTACATAAATTATCTAATTTAATCCTCACAGCAATTCAGAGTCAGGAATTATTATGCCCATTCTATAGGTGAGACGGCTGATGTTTGGGAAATCAAAGAAATATGCCCCAAACCACATGCTGAAGATCTGAAGACTGCCAGGAATACAACACAAGTTTAAGGCTAATTCCAAAGTCCAGGCTGCTGGAAAAACTAAGAGTCATTTTTCGATAAGTTCACTGATTTAAATCTAGTGTGGTTTTGTGGAGATTCAAACCATGCTTCTTATGTTGGCTGAACATTTACATATTTGCTCTTTTTAAAACTGCTCCCTCATTATCCTTTTTGCGGATTTTCTATTGGAATATTCACTTTTCTCTTATAGGTGTTTTAACTGGACACTTATTAAGTACTTTAATAAATTTTCTATCATAGCCAAACTTTTTCTGAGCTTTCTATTTGTACTTAATTTTATTAAAATAAATACCTGTACTGTATTTTAATAGCTGCTGGAAATATTTCTTCTCATTTTTTTTTTCCTTTATAAAAATATCCTTGTTAGCTGGTTTTCTAATTCTTCCTTGGGTACTAGTCCACTTTGATTTTTGCTTCTTCTTAAGAAAATGTAATGGTATCTTTTTAAAGAAAAATATCTATTTCTGTAAGATTTTCAAATACAGTATATTAGAGTTGCATAAACACTTCTTATGTTTAAATGCACATCACTGCATTACATACCCTTTTTGTTCAACATATTTTCTTTGTTGTTTTGCTTTTTTGAGAGGAAGATTATTCTTATCACATGATTCTTTATCTCATAAGTCTTTTCCAAGAATAAAAATTTTAGGCTCATATATTCATTCCATTATTTTTGTTTCCTCATTTTTCACTTCCAATTTTATCTTTATTCCTTTCTCCTATTTTTCCTTGGCCATAAATTATTACTTTTTTCTCATTTATTCAAGTGGTGTGTTCAGTTCATTTTTTAAAATTTTTCTTGTTGAACAATAAAAACACTGAAACTATAAGTTTTCCTCTGAGGATATACACATATGTCAAAAATAGGGCACTATTGCTGGTCTGTCTGTCTTTCTTTCTTTCTTTCTTTTTAAGTAGGATTTCATAAGACAGAAAAGCTACCATAGCAGGAGGGGACCTGAAAGAGTTGCCTGGTATTTCTTAAAGAATCTGATATTTCAAGTTTGATTTCCCTTTGATTCAAGAGTTATTTGGCCAGGCATTTGTTTGAATGCATTCATTTTACTAAAGACAATTCATTGTCTTATCTATCCCTTTATTAAATTCTAAGGTTTACAGCACGGTGTTCACGAATATATAATTTCACATTTTGGAATAAAATGATGCATTCCTTAAGACCAAGAATACAATAAATTTTTAAGTGGTTCATCGTAGTTGAAACAAATAGATATTTTCTGTTGGTAGAGTATTGGTATATATCTGCTAAATGGTACTTTCATATAATCAAATTATGTTTATATTATTCATATAATTATTCATTTCATTTCATATCTTTATTCATTGTGTTACCTAAGTCAGAAATAAACAACTTTCAGACAACTGTGATTTTGTCAATTTCTCACTTTTTTTTAGCCATTTTTATTTAATTTTATGCATTTTGTTGTATTTTTTGTAAACGATCAGAACAATTTTTTATTTATTGTAGAATTTACTTTTGTTACCATAAAATAACCCTCATTCTTTCTGATGCTTTATGCCTTGATTTAAAATTGCTTTTTTCCACTTGTACTTGTATATCTTAGCCCATTACTGTTAACTATTTTTGATCCCTTTGTTTTACCCATGTTGCTTTTTAAAAACTTATGGTTAAATTTTCTGACCAACTCTAATTTAACAAGGGAGTTGATGGCATTAACTCCAGGGACATCCACTATATCTAATATGTTTATCTTCCTGCTGTCCTCCCACACACCTGATTTCTTTCTTTTCCCTAGTGTCTGCCATCTGTAGCAGGCTCTTGCTTTTCCTTGGGGTGTCTGCCTCTGGGTGTCCTGCACACCTAGTTCCTGTCACTCCCTTCACACCCAGCAGCCAAGCACAGGCCTGTGACCCCAGGAGGGATAGAACGGGGGGGAGCCCTGCACCCCACAGACAGTGGAGCAGGAACTGGTTCTAAGCCTGCCTCTCCATCCTGGGCAGGGTTCTCATTGGTGGAGGGAAGAGAAAATCCCCCTCCTGAGCTGGGAAGTGGCAACACAACTGCAATTGCCCTGTCCCTTGATTTATCTGCCCCACCTCTTGAGCTCGGGCAGGCTGCAGCATTGGGGTGCACGGAAGGATAAATTCTGTTTGTGGAAGTCTGTGGGATACATTTTTGTGACCCTTCCAAAGAGTTTCAGGATACAACTGAACCATCAGAATAAAGAGAAGGGAAAGAAGAGGACATTGTTTCGAGAGTCCCTTTCGATCCTGCAGTCTAAAATCTAATGCGCTTCAGAATCCAGTGATCTTCCATTTGTAAGACTGAGTAATCCGACTTCTCACTCTGATCCAAGATCGATACAATTGGAGACAGCAAACTGAGAAGCCAGAGTCTGGGCCTCCCCGAGGAACATGATGCCCAAAGCCCCTCTCAGGCAAACTTTGTTACCTGGCCCCTGCCTGGGGTAAGACCTTGACTTCAATGCAAAGTTGGGGCAAAATGCCACCTAAGAGCAGGGGGCAAGTGAGCGCCTCACACCTCCCTGGGGCAGAAGCCACGGGAGAACCACAAAAGTGAGCCTGAAGCACACTAAGTGCCAGCAAGGAATGGCCAGAACCCTCACAGGACGCTGTGGGGAACGGACAGCGGTACCACCACTCTGGAAGACTGGCAGCAACTACTACAGTCAAACATACGCCTATCCCATGCCCCACCATTTCTGTTTCTCGGCATGCATCCATCCAAATGGGTGCATATGCTCACCAAAGGCCACGTACCAGAATGCACCTGGCAACACTAACCCTAAGAGGCAAAACTGGAGACCATCCAGGAGCCCATCAACAGCAGACCTGATAAATAAATATGACATATTCACCCTCTAGAGCACTCTACACCCACAAGCATGAATGAGCTACTACTGCACTCAAAAATATGGATAGCATCTCACGAACAGACTGTGGGACATAAGAAATCAGACACTTAAATACTACATCCTCCATGATCCCATTTACATAAAGTTCAGAAACAAGCACAATTAATATACGATGCTAAAAATCAGAATAAGGGTCCACCTTGGAAGGGCTGGTAAATGGAAGGGGACATGAGGGGGATCTTGGGGTGCAGCTGATATTCTGCTTCCGGTGCCGATCGATTACTCAGAGACGTAAAAAAATACTGGACTCAACAATTTGTGCAGTTCTCTGTATGTATGTTAGATTTCAACGAAAAGTGCAAGAAAAGAAGGGTTAGGCAGAGAATCTGTTGCTAGGAGACAAAGGAACCAAGACTCTGGCTGTGGTTATTAGCCTTCAGAGCTCAAGGAATGAATGGAAGCCCAGGACATTTTTCAGGGAATCTCAGAACCAAAGAAACACCTAGTCTGGCCAACTATGGCCTCCAGTTCCTCTACTCCCACCAATCCCTTGGCCTGCGCCCACCTGATGTGGCTGCAAGGCACAGGAGGGGCTCCCTGCCCACCTCAGACATGGCTTGGGACAATGGTCCAGGGAGAGCTCCACGCAGACATGCCCAGACCCTGAGGGTGGGAGACTCAGGCTGTACCCGCTTGCGGAGGAAGATGGGGGCCCTTCATGGAGGCTTAGGCATTTCTGAGGCACACACAGGGAAGAAGGAAGACATGGGTTCCCTGGTCGGTTACTATCCTGCCAGCCATGTTCTGCTTCCCTCTGGGCAGTGCTGTCCAACAGAAACAGAAGCCAAGCCTTGGGTGTACTTTTACTTCTCCTAGTAGCCACATTAAAAAGAACAGAAAGAAACTCATCGTAATAACATATTCTCTCCAACCCAATACATCAAAAATATTATCCTTTCAATGTGTAAACAACATAAAAAATTATTAATGAGATGTTGTACATTCTTTCATGCCAGCTGAGTCTTTGAAGTTTTGCACATATAGCACATCTCGGTGGGCCCCAGCCACACTTCAGTGCTCAGCGCAACTATGGGGAGGAACACCTTCCCCCTCCTCTCCACCTCTGGCAGTTACTTGTGTGTATCTTAGACTCCACCCCCACAAGCCCACTGAGACCCACGATAAGCTGTGCTGTTGCTCTGGCCACAGAGGTCAAGTTAATGAGAGGTGGTAAGACATCTGTTGGGAATTCTATAAAACAGAGAGACCCTCTCCGCTGGGAGAGGGGATGTGAGGTCTGGAATTGCTACCGCTGTCTTGAAGCCATGAAGGCGAGGTCTTAAGAATAGAGCCACCAGACGGAGGAGAACAGAGGCCAGGAAAAAGAAGAAAAGAAACAGGGTTCTGGGCCTGGCACATGGGATCACGCCTGAAATCCCAGCACTTTGGGAGGTCGAGGCAGGATGTTTGCTTAAGTCCAGGAGTCTGAGGCCAGCCTGGGCAACATAGTGAGACCTCTTCTCTACAAAAAATCAAAAATTAGCCGCATGTGGTGGCACAGGCCTCTACTCACAACTTCTCAGAAGGTTGAGGCAGAAGAATTGCCTGACCCTAGGAGATCAAGGCTGCAGTGAGTCACAATTGTGCCACTGCACTCCAGCCTGCGTGACAGGGTGAGACCCTGACAGAAATAAAAGAGAGAGAGAGGAAGGGAAGGAGAGGGAAGGGAAGGGGAGGAGAGAAAGAAAGAAAGAAAGAAAGAAAGAGAAAGAAGAAAGAGGAAGAAGTGGGTTTCTGTGGACATCATGGAAACTCTCCATCAACATATACATACCCTACTCTTAGATTTTTCAGTTTCATGAACTAAAAAACTTCCTTTTCCACTAAAGAAATTTGAGTTGTATTGATGTGACTTGTGGTCAAAATAATTCTAAACAATAAACCTCATTATTCTAATTACCTCTGCTTTTTTCCCCTCTAGTGACCTTAAAGTTTCATATTGTGGTTATATTATTCTAATTGATTCTAGTTACAAGTATATTTTTAATGTGTTTGAATATATCTAGGTCTAAAAACACTGTATTCCTTTTGAAGCTACAATTTCAGTTTTAGGGGTTCATCCTAAGGAAATAACCAGAAAAATATCCAAAAACATATATACAAAAATATATGAAAAGACCAAAATGGAGTTGATATACCCAAAGAGCAGCCATTTTGACACTGCCTAGTTCTGTCATACTCTCTTTTTTTTTTGAGTTGGAGTCTCACTCTGTCGCCCAGAATGGAGAGCAGTGGCACACTCCCAACCACCACAGCCTCGACCTGCTGGGCTCCGGTGGTCCTTCCGCCTCAGCCTTCCAAGTAGCTGGAACTACAGGTGCGCGCTACCACGCCCGGCTAACTTTTGATTTTATTGTAGAGATGAGGTCTCACCAAGTTGCCCAGGCGGGTCTCAAACCCCCAGGATCAGGCAATCTTCTTGTTTCAGCCTCCCAAAGTGCTGGGATTACAGGCTGAGCCACCACACTTGACCAATACAGTGATTTGTAAACTCAATTTAACGATAAGGAAACATGTTTTAGGCAGAAACCAGTCTACAGGTATTTCCCATAGCAAGTAATCTCCAAAAGTATATTTATATTGCTTGTTTTTAGCATCCCAGAGAGCTAGTGTCTTCTAATTATTCTCCTTCAAAATTTCCTGAGTTATTCTGGGCAGTAGCTGCCACCCTGTTTAAATGTATAGTTTAAGCCATGCTCGGTGGCTCAGCCTGTAATCCCCTGTTTTGGGAGGCTGAGGTGAGTGGATTGCCTGAGCCCGCAGGTTTGAGACACACCCGGCAAACTTGGTGAGACCTCATCTCTACAATAAATTAAAAAAAAAAATTAGCTGGGCATGGTAGCGCACACCTGTAGTTCCAGCTACTTGGAAGGCAGAGGCAGAAGGATCATCGAAGTCCAGCAGACTGCAATGGCTGGGAGCGTGCCTCTGCACTCTAGACTGGGTGACAGAGTAAGACTCCAACTCAAAAAATAAAATAAAAATAAATGTGTATTTTTTAAACCATTTTCTCAATCGATCTGATGGAGCATCCAGACAGAACCTTAAATGTACTTTCAGCTGGGCGCTTGGCTCATGCCTATAATCCCAGTACTTTGGGAGGTTGAGGTGAGAAGACTACCTGAACTCATGGATGTGAGACCAGCCTGGGCAACTTGGAGAGACCTCATCTCTACAATAAATCAAAAAATTAGTTAGGCATGGTTGTACATCCTGAATTCCAGCTACTTGGTTGGCTGAGGCAGATGGATCACCTGAGCCCAGCAGATCAAGGCTATGGTGGCCATGAGTGTGACTCTGCACTTCAGTCTGGGTAACAGAGGAGACTACAACTCAAAAAAAAAGAAAAAAATGTACATGTTCCCATCCTTCACTAGGATGTGAAGATCTACCCCATCACCAGTGGGAATCTTAGGTATCCATGCCTTCCCATGTTCCCCAGCCACAAGGGAACATTTTTAATACTGAAAGTGATACAGTCATGGTGAGAACAGTTGATGGCATCTAAGCAGTATGGATGAAGAGAACAGAGGAGGCTATGTAAGGAGCAGTGTCTGACAGACCCATTGAATATTACAGGAAGGACAAGAATAGTTGAAAAAACCTTATTAGGCAGGACCATCACAAGAACAGCAGGAAGCTTTGCAATTTTAAACACAGACATTCCTTCTGCCCTTGAACACATTTACCTGAGAACCAGCCATTTTTTTATTTTCCTCTTACTTCTCTGGGATTTCTTCTCAGGTGAGATTATCTAATCAAGTCACACCTACCCGTTGAAAATATGCTTTTATTCACTTTTAAATTAAATTGAATGTATTTTTTTTTCAGTGTCTTACCATCCTCTCAGGAGCCCCTGCATTTGCTATTCTCTGCGTACCTGAGGCTGTCTTTGATTTGTGAGTTCTTCCATCATCTCCCTGAGGAGTCTTTACCTTGCCTTTGGGACAGATTTTCGTCCTTCACAAGTGCAAGATCATCAAGAGAACAAAAATCATTTCTGCCTTTTCCCTTCAAGAATAGTAATGTGTCTAAATATGCACAGAAACCAGTTGCCAAACAAAAATTGGTATCTTGAAAATTACTTATTTTAGCCGAGCTCAGTGGCTCAGCTTGTAATCCCAGCCCTGGGAGGCTGCGGTGAGTGGATTGTCTGAGCCTGCGGGTTCAAGACCCACCTGGGAAACTTGACGAGACCTCATCTCTACAAATAATCAAATATTATTTGGGCATGGTAGTGCACGCCTGTATTTCCAGCTACTTGGAATGCTGAGGTGGAAGGATGGCCAGGGTCCAGCAGGTCGAGGCTACAGTGGCTGAAGCGGCCACTGCATTCCAGGCTGAATGACAGAGTGAAACTCCAAGTCAAAAAAAAAATACTTAATGGACCGGGTGTGGTGACTCACACCTATAATCCCAGCCTTTTGAAGACCAAGGTGAGAGGATTGCCTGAGCCCACAGGATCAAGACCAGCCTGGTCAATTTGGCAAGACCCTATCTCTACAGTAAATCAAAATTTAGCCAGGCATGGTGGCATGTGCCTGTAGGTCCAGGAACTTGGAAGACTGAGGCAAAAGGACCACCTGAACCCAGCATGCCAAGGCTGCAGTGATCATGAGATTGCTACTGTACTCCATCCTGGGTGACAGTGAGATTTCAACTAAAACAAAAAACAAAAAAAACAAAAACTTAGAATTAATCAACCACAAATGGAACAGTCAACTGTCAAACGTCTGACATAACTCCGTTTTAGACTGAGGGTGGAATCTCTACCCTGTTGCATGCTTACACACAGCTAAAATAATTTTGAGATGCTGACAAGATAAGGTAGGCACAAGTATGCAGCTGTACAGACTAACTCTGGGAAAGTGGAAGTATGGGCACTAACTCTGTTTGGTTAAAAAAAAAAATAACAAGAAGACGGTGAACCAAGGGGAAAGACAATTCATCACTTTCCAGGACTCCTCTCATTGCCCAAATGGCTGCAGGTCTAAACCACCTCTTGATCTCGGTCCCCCTCTGCCACCCCGCCTGGATTAACATCAAAAAAAGCACACAAACCCCAAGAGAGATCTTTAGAACACCAACCCCTCATCTTCTTGGTTTTATGTCCCTACTCAATAAAGTCACAGACCTTGCTCCAACTCCTTGCCTTGACTATCTTGCTACAAGCAGAAGGGGGTTTGCACCTGGTGACACCAACTGCCAATGACCCAGATGACATTCCCTGGGAATTTCCACCTGGATACTCCAAATCAGGAGACGGCCAAGCAGTCACCCACCCGCAATTGCCTGTGGCCGGCTTCCCCCCGCCCTTTCTCAAAGCCTTTCCCACCAGGCTCTCCAGGGACCCCACAACACGAAACCTGGCTGGGGCTTCTGGACTCACAATCCACTGTTGGCCCAAGGAACCCCTTAGGCCGTGAAGCAGCCTCCGTGTAACCTTGAGAGGAGAGAGCGATGGTGCCTGGACCAGTCCCTCCCTCTCCCTACGGGCCTCCCATGTGTTCGGATCCCCCTCACGGCTCTCCGGAGTCCCGAACTCCTGGAGAGTGGGGCTGTTTGGAGAGGGTTAGGCAGGTGAGGTCGCCGCGGGGAAAAGACACCAGGGTCCCAGCCCAGCTGCACCCTGCGCCAACGGGACCTGGCCGAGACACCAGCGGGAACGGGTCCAGGCTCGGAGCTGAGGGAGAGGCCGGTCCGGCACAGCCGCGTCATCCGGGCCCATCCCCGCTCCCCCTCTCCCACCCGCTCGAATACTCATCATCTCCCATCTTCCGGGTGTCCAGGCGTCCTCCCTACAGACTCCCAGGACCTGCTGGTCACAGGGCAACCGTGACTGAACCAAAAACACATGTCTCTCTCTTGGAGGCGATTCAGCATTTCCGCAGGCGCATGGTACAAAAAGTTCAGCCAGAGCACGGAAGCCGCCCTCTCACTTCCGGCTACTCTCTGATTGGAC
>CAUYQG010065014.1:0-29586 GCA_963574415.1 Tarsius wallacei | reverse complement strand
TCTGACTTCGTGCAAGGTGCTAGACACAAGGAAAATTAAGGAGGTAAACAAAGAGATGAAGAGGAAGAATAAAAAGTGAAGAAAGAACTTAAGATTACAGTTTGCTCCTTGTTAACTTGACACTCATATACATTTTTCTAAGCCAAATAAGACAATAACAAAATCGTACTTCTACCTAACATGATAGAATTAGCATATGTACAACAGAAAACATACCAACTCTTTCCCCCAAGAGGATGCAAAGTCCTTGGTGACATTTGCTCTTCTTCATATCCCATAACTTAAATGCTTTGATGTAAAGGTTAACTATTATTAATTCATCTGATGTTATATAGTAAGGGGATAAGAAAGAGAAGAAAATAATAGTGTTTGAGATATATATATTCACAGCAAAAAAGGAAGAATTGCAACTCCAAGTCCTCTTCTTAATCTGCACTGTTGTTTTCCAGTTAATATCTTCTAATGTGTTATACAGTTTACTTATTTATCATTTGTTTTTTATTGATAAATCCCAGGCACTTAGGACAGTGTTTGAAACTTAGCAGGTGCTCAGTATTAAGTGGTTTTTAAAGAAATTGATCGAATGAATAAGATAAAGGAAATGATGTTAATGTTTTGTCTATCTGTCTAACTCATTGATTGCCAATATGAGGCAAACATTTGGGTCTCATATCAGGGGCTAATAAATTTTAGTTAGCTTGGCTAGAGGCATATTGACTTTTATTGATCTTTGTAAGGATCCAGCTTTTGACTTTATTGATTTTTTTTCTATTGATTTCCTGTTTTCAACCTCACTGCTTTTGGCTCCAATTTTTGTTATTTATTTTCTTCTACTTATTTTGGATTTAACTGGCTCTTCTTTTTCTAGTTTCCTAAAGCAGAAGCTTAGATTACTGAGTTTTGATCTTTCTTCTTTTCTAATATAGCATTTAACACTGGAAAGTCTCCCCAAATACTGCTTTCTTTGCTTGTCACAATTTTTAATTTATGTTTTCTTTTTTACTTAGTTAAAATATATATTTTTATTTCTCTTGAGATTTCTTCTTGGTTCATGTGTTATTTAGAAGTATGTTGTTTAATCTCCAAGTATTTTTAGATTTTCTATTTTCTCTTCCTTCCCTCCTTCCTCCCTCCCTTCCTCCCTCCCTCCCTCCCTCCCTCCTTCCATTTTCTTTCTTTTGCTTCTGTCTTGATAGAATTTCACTTTGTCACCCAGGCATTGGCATGACTGTGGCTCACTGCAGCCTTGAACTTCTGGGCTCAAGCAATTCCCTTGTCTTAGCCTCCCAAGTAGCTGGGACTATAGCTGCACACCACTACACCCAGCTAATTTTTCTATGTTTTATAGAGCACTCCTGCCTCAGCCTCCCAAAGTTCTGGGATGACAGGTGTGAGCCACCACACTTGATCTCTAGCTATTTCCTTGAATTGATTTTTGGTTAAATTTCATCGTGGTCTGAGAGCAGACATTGTATGATTTCTATTCTTTTGTTAAGGTGTGTTTTATGGACCAGAATGTGTTCTATCTTGACAAATGTTCTGTGTGAGAGAATGTGTATTCTGCTGTTGTTGGATGAAGTCGTCTGTATATGTTCATTATATCCAGTTGATTGATGGTGTCATTGAATTCAACTATATTCTTACTGATTTTTCTGCCTGCTAGATCTGTTTCTGATGGAGGTGTGTTGAAGTCTCCAGCTATAATAATGAATTAATCTATTTCTCCTTGCCATTCTATTAGTTTTTGCCTCACATATTTTGATGCTTTATTGTTAGATGCATATATACTAACGATTGTTATGTCTTCTTGGAGAGTTAGCATTTTTATCATTGTAATGCCCTTCTTTATCCCTGATAACTTTCCTTGTTCTGAAGTCTGTTCTGTCTGAAAATAATAAAGCTACTCCTGCTTTCTTTTGATTAGTGGTAGTGTGGTATATCTTTCTTCACCTCTTTATTTTTAATCAATATATGTCTTAGCATTGAAAATGGGTTTCTGGTTGGGCATGGTGGCTCATACCTTCTCTGTAGACAACATAGTATTGGGTCTTGTTTTATCATCCACTGACTGTCTATGTCTTTTAATTGATATATTTAGATCATTGAAGTTTAAAGTGATTATTGATATAGTTTGATTAATGTCTATGCTGTTTGTTACTGTTTTCTATTCATTTCCCCTTTTCTTTGTTCCTATTTGTCTTCCACTTTTTTTTCTGCCTTTTTAAAATTTTAATCAAACATTTTATGATTTCATTTATTTTCCTTTCTTAGCATATAAATTATACTTCTTTTTTTCCTTTTATTTTTTTATTGTAAAGATGTGGGGCACAATTCAGGGTTAGGTATACAAATGTTCATTATGCAGGTACCCTTGTTGATGAGGTGTGCCCCCTTCCCCTGGCAGATTTTCACTACTGCCAATCCCGCATTACTTCTTTTTTTTTTTTAAACTTTTTTTAGTAGTTGCCCCAGAGTTGCAATATACATTTACAATGAATCCAGGTGCCTTTCAAGTAATATTATTCTGCTTCATGGGTAGTACAAGTACTTTAGAATAAGAAAATAGTCCTAATTCCTCCCATTTCTTATATAATTGCTTTTACTCATTTCATACATAAACATATAAATATCTGCTTACATAATTGAATACATGGTTGCCATTATTATTTTGATTAAATCGTTGTCTGTCAGATTAATTAAGAATATGAAAAGTAAAAGCTTTTATTTTACTTTCACTTATTCCTTCTCTGATGCTTTCTTTATATACATCTAAGTGTCTGACCCATATAATCTTCATTCTTTCTGAAGAACTTCTTTTCACATTTCTTGCAAGGCAGGCCTACTGGCAAAAAATTCACTCAACTTTTGTTTGTCTGAGAAAGTCTATTTTTCCTCCACTTTTGAAGGATAATTTCACAGAGAATTCTAGGTTAGTATTTTTTTTCTCTTAACTGTTTAAATATTTAACTCTACTCTCTTCTTGCTTGTATGGTTTCTGAGGAGAAGTTGGATGTACAATTTGACTCTTGAACACCATAAATTTAAACCGCATGAGTCTACTTATACATAGATTTTTAAAAATAAACATATTGGAAACATTTTTTGAGATTTTTGACAACTTGAAAAAGTTTGCTGACCAACTGCATAGTCTAGAAATACTGAAAAAAATTAAAAAAATTAGGTATGTCATGAATACATAAAATGTACATAGATACTAGTCTATTTTATCATTTGCTTTTTAAAATCATTTACATTTAATTTTTATCATGAATATAAGTCTACTATAAAAAATTAAAACTTATCAAAACCTATTCACACAGACCATACATGGTGCCATTTGCAGTCAAGAGTAATGTAAACATGCAGTATTAAATCATAACTGCATAAAATTAACTGTAGCACATAATGTACTACTATAGTAACTTCATAGCCACTTCCTGTTGCAATTGCGATAAGCTCAAGTGTTGTGAGTGTCCACTTAAAATGCCGTCTCTGCCTGAACAGTTCATCTCTCTAGTAAATTGCATAGGGCAGTAAAAAGTGATCTCTCAAGGTTCTCGTGTAGTTTTCATTGTGTTTCGTACAATTCTGTAAACCTTGAATAAGTGTCACTGTTGATTTTGGAAGTGCTCCCAAGAAGCAAAGAAAAAGTTGAATTGCTTGATATGTACTTGATTGAGGTCTGCTGCTGCAGTTGCCCACCATTTCAGACAGAATTCATCTCTTAAACAGATGATGTAAACTTATGGTACTGATAAATACAGTACTGCAAATGTATTTTCTCTCCCTTATGATTTTCGTAATAACATTTTTCTTTTCTCTAGCTTACTTTATTGTAAGAATACAGCACAAGGGCACAAAACATTATATTAACTGTAGCCATTATGTTATACAGTAGATTCCTTGCACTTATTCCTCCTATCCAGCTGAAATTTGTATCCTTGACCAATGTCTCCCCAACATTTGTCCATTCCCCTAGCCCCTGGTAAATACCATTCTACTCTCTACTTCTATGAATTCAACTTTTTAAGATTCCACATATCAGTGAGATCATGTAGTATTTGTCTTTCTGTGCCTGGCTTATTTAACGTAAAATAATGTCCTCCAGGTTCATTCATGTTGTCATATATGACAGGGTTTCCTTCTTTTTAAAGGCTGAATAGCATTTCATTGTGTATATATACCACCACAGTTTCTTTCTTTCTTTTTTAAGTCAGAGTCTCACTCTGTCACCCAGGCAGAGTGCAGTGGCACACTCACTGTCACCCCAGTGTTGACCTGCTGGGGTCAGGCGATCCTTCCACCTCAGCCTTCCAAGTAGCCGGAACTACAGGGGTGTGCTATCACATCTGGCTAATTTTTTTAAAAAAACATATTGTAGACATGAGGTCTCACCAAGATTGCCTGAGCCTAGGCTGGTCCCGAACCCCTGGGCTCAGGCAATCCTCTCGCCTCGGTCTCCCAAAGTGCTGGGATTACAGGCTTCAGCCACAGCGCTTGGCCCACAGTTTCTTTATCCATGCATCTGTTGATTCCACATCTTGGCTACTGTGAACAGTGCTACAGTCAACATGAGAGTGCAGATATTTCTTTGACATACTAATTTCATTTCCTGTGGTTATATACTCAGTAGTGGGATTTCCGGATCATATGGTAGTTTTATTTTTAACTTTTTGAGTAACCTCCATAATAGCTTTACTAATTTACATTCCCAACAGTGTGCAAAGGTTCCCTTTTCTCCACATTTCTTCCAACATTTATCTTTCATTTTTTTGGATAATAGTCATTCTAACAGGTGTGAGGTGACCTCACACTAGATCTTATTCCTTTCATCTGACTGTGATTTTGTACCCATTAACCATCCCCTATTTTATCTCACCCTCCCTACTGTCCTTCCCAGTCTCTGGTAACGATTACTTTACTCTCTAGCTCCATTATTTCCATTTTTTATTTTGGCTCCCATGTGCTAGTGAGAACATGTGATATTTGTCTGTACCTGACTTGCTTATTTTACTTAATACAATGTCCTCCTGGCTCATCCATGTTGCTGCAAATGACAGAGTTTCACTCTTTTTAAAGGCTGAATAATATTCAGTTGTGTATATGTGTCACATTTTCTTTATCCAGTCATCTGTTGATGGACATGGGTTGATTCCATATCTTAGCTGTTGTGAATAGTGCTGCGATAAACATGGGAATGCAGAAATATTGTTGACATAATGATTTTCTTCCTTTTGGATATACCCCGCAGTGAGATTGCTGAATCATATGGTAGTTATATTTTTAGTTTTTTTGAAGAGACTCCATACTGTTATCCTTAGTGGCTGAACTAATTTGCATTCCCACCAGCAGTGTATAAAGGTTCCATTTTCTTCGCATCTTCACCAGCATTTATTATTTTATTTTGTTTTATTTTTGATAAAAGCCATTCTAACTGGCATGAGACTATATCTCATTGTAGTTTTTATTTGCATTTCCCTTATGATTAATGATGTTGAGCATTTTAAAAATATACTTGTTGGGCAATTGAATGTCTTCTTTTGGTTGTTGTGTGATTTTCTTATATTTGAACAAATGATATCGTACTGTGACATTTCACTACTTGGATTTTTTACCCAGCATTGATTTTTACAAACTTTAAAATTTTAAAATAATTACATGCTCATAGAAAGTTGTAAAATTAATACAGAGAGTGTCCTGTACCCTTCATTGAGCTTCTCTCAAATAAAGCTGTAATGAGCATACAAGCTTTTGTATGAACATGTATTTTCATTTCTCTGAGATAAATACCCATGAGTACAACTGCTGGGTTATGTGTGTATGCATGTAAGTATATATTTAGTTTTATAAGAAAATTGCCAAGCTATTTTCCCGTTATCATTCGTACATTGGCTGTATCATTTTACATTCCCACCAGTAATATATGAGAGATCTAATTTCTCTGCTTCCTTGTCAGCTTTTGGTATTGCCACATTTTTTGTTTTAGCCATTCTAATACATATGTAGTGATATATCGTTGTGATCTTAATTTGCATTTTTTTTTTTTGAGTTGGAGTTTCACTCTGTCACCTAGGCTGGAGTGTAGTGGCATGCTTACGGCCACCCCAATGTCGGCCTGCTGGACTCTGGCAATCCTTTTGCCTCAGCCTTCCATGTAGCCAGAACTACAGGCACGCACTACCATGCCCAACTAATTTTTTATTTATTGTAGAGACAAGGTCTCGCTAAGTTGCCTAGGCTGGTGTCGAACCTGTGGGCTCAAGCAGTCCATTAGCCTAGGCTTCCCAAAGTGTGAGCCTGGCCTTAATTTACATTTTTAATGGCTAAAATGTTAAATATCTTTTTATGAACTTATTTTTCAACCACATATCCTCTTTGGTGAAATGCCAGTTCATATCTTTTGCCCATTTTCTGATTTGGGTCTTTGTTTTTTACTGTTGTAAAAGAGTATATTGTTTACACTCTAAACAGGAATGTATAAGAAGACTACCCATTTCTCATGTTACTATTACCACACTGTAGTGTTAGAATTCTAAAGTTTTCCCAATCTGATGAATGGTGGTATTTCATTTTGGCTTGCGTTAGCTTGATTGTTAGTGATGTTCAACTTTTTAAGTGTTCATTAGCCTTTCAGATCCCTTCTTCTGTGTATTTCTTGTTTATGTTCTTTGTCTATTTTATTGTTAGGTTATTTGTTTTTTCCTGGTTTATTGTTCCTTTTATAATTTAGTAATGTTCTATCTGTATACAAATTTTTTCTTAAAATATTATTTTGCTTAATTTTATAACTGCTTTCTTTGAATCAGCATTTACTTGGTGTATTTTTTTCATCTCTTATGACCTTTCTGTGTATCTCTTAATGTACATGTATGTATCTGGCTCTTGCCTTTAGTTAAGAACAGCATTAACCTCATCAACAACCACATCTAACTCTTACAGAACACTTGAACTTTATACCACTCTAATACTATGCAAGCATAATATTAAACGTGTATAAATTATATTCACCAATTCTTCCAATAGCCCTTTAAGGTGGGAATTACTGTTGTACAGATTATGAAATTGAGGCATAGAGAGATTAGATCACTTGTATTCAGTAAGTGATGGAATCAGCATTCAAATTCAGTCTGCTTCTGGTACCATGCTCCTATGACGTGAAAGTATCTACCATTTAGTAAAAGAGTGTAATCTGTTTATGCTCTTATTGATATATTTGGAATATATCTCATGTTATTCTGGTATCTAATTTTGTATTTTTTGTTTACTATCCACTTTCTTTCTATTATTTCTTTCTCCCTTCCTCCTTTCCCCTCTCCCTTCTTTCCATCCTCCTCCCTCCTTGCTTACCTTTTCTCCTTCCCTGGTGTCCACTCAATTTCATTTCTCTCTATTGGTTTAAAAGGTGTGCACTCTATTTTTGTTCTACTACTGATTACATTTATATATTTTAACAGCATACTTATCTTAATCACTTTATCTAACTGCTTCTGGAACAAAACAAGGACTTCTGAATATTTTAATTCTAAAATACTCCCATCCATATTATTGCCTAGCAGTTTAGTTTTTCTTATTTTTAACTTCTCCATTGGTCATTGTTATTTTTCTTTTTTATAGTTAATACCTAATTTGATTTCTCAATATGTGTTTTACCATTTTCTTTGTTCATCACAGATTTTATTAGTCTACAACCAACTTACAGGATCAGTTTCCTTCTTGCTGAAGTATATCCATGAGTAGTTCCTTCACAGAGAATCTAAGAATAATAAATTATTTCAGTCTTTTCTCATCTAAATGTGTCATTATTTTTCCCTCTCTCTTAAATCATAGCTCAACTAAATATTTAATTTTAGGTTGACAGTCATTTCTCTTGTTCAATCTGTTCATTGAGCTATTTTTATTTTTTTTTTAAGTCTGTATTTTTTGGTTTTAGGAATTCTATTTAGTTCTTTTAAAATCTTCCATTTTTCAAAAAATAATGCCTCATTTGTCTGTTAACATCTCTTTTTTTATTGCTTCGTAAATTTAGGGTATAAATTAAATCTTCTCTTGGTATTTAATTTCCTCTTGTAGTGAACTTATCTACAATTGTAGTTTTTTGGTGGGAGTTCATCTGGTCCTCAGTTGACAAATTGCCTGAATGTAGTGGTTGAGTTTAGCAATGCCACATACTATGGTTTCACTTGGGTCAGATAAACTTTTCTGTAAAGGTTGCAGTCCTGGGACTTCCAAACATATGAATGGTGTAAATTCTGGCTCCATACCCATATGTGGCACAGACTTGGGGCTCAGACTTCTCACAGAAAATCCTTTTTCTACCCAAAGTTCCAGACAGGTGACCAATTTCCTTTTTATGTCTCTGAGATATGGGGTAGAGATATTTGGTTCTGTGTTTCTTTGTCAGGACAGCCCTTTGTCTCTCCAGTGAGAGTATGTTGTTGCTGCTCTTGTCCCCTATAATTCATACCTGGTTTTGATAACTTCCACTTCTGAAAAACTCCTGGGCTGTTTTCAGCTCCTACTGGCTGTGTTGGTTTTGTGTTCCTGTATGTTTTTGGTACGTGAGGTATTGAACATTTTAATAGTATTAAATGTTTTAATTTTTAAACAGCATTGAATGTGTTTGGTGTAAATGGACAGTTTACTCATATTTACTTAGTCCACTCAATTAACTGTTAGCTCTCTAAACAATCATGCTAGATGAGTGATGCTAGAATATGACAGACTATGAGACATGAAAGTAAGGAGATAGGACATGAATTAAAACTGGGTTGAACGTGCTGAAGTTCAAAAAACAAGGTTGTAGCAGTTCTCACTGCCTGTCTAATCACAAATGCTATTTGCTCTCACCATTGCTAATAGTCAATACTATTAATTGGTTTATTAATAATTTTACTCTTAAGATTTAACATTTTAATGAAGTCTTAGAGAAAGAACATCTATTTCTTATAAACTGCACAAGGATTCTGTCTGATAAATCTAGAGGATGCCTTCCTTACATGCATGAGAGTACCGCTTTCAGCCATCCACCAGTAGGATGGGTGCAAGGAACTTGAGATGGCCCTGAACCAGAAACCTTCACAGGCAGCTGGACAGATACACAGAGAACTGAAGTTGTGTTTAACTGCACTTATTGAACACTTAAACAGTCAGGATTGCTACCCTCATTCCCTGGAGATGAACAAGTACCCTGTCTGCTGCTGAGGGAGAACAGGCGGTGATATGTCCAAACTGAGGCCATGTTAGGGTCCTTAGTTTCCTGGTCCCATGGTCCAGTATCACTGGTAGAGGATGCAGGATTTACTTGAGCAGAAGTGTTAGTCCTTTTCCTAGAAACAAGTTCCCTTGTTTCTCAACCTCTAAAATTGAGATTTCCTCATCTACTTGTTTTTTTTTTTTTGCTTTCTGGGTGTCAGCTTCTTTTGGCTCCTCCGACACAGGGAAATGTAGTAGCAGTGAAATGACCCCTCACTACGTGGATCGATTGCTTTGGAGAAGAAAGGCACTTGGTAACCGGAATTGCTACCAACATTTCCATTTCATTTTGCCTCTCACAAAGAGTCTTTTTACATATTCACAATGGTCTCAATATGGGCAATCTGGCTGTGCCCATAGGTAGTAAGTTTGCTGTTACTGGAGGTGTTTTGGATGTCCACTCCATGGTAAGGTTATGGTGAGCATGGGTTGTGACTGAACTCGTGGATGACCTTCCTGTTGCTTTCTAGCCCTGAAGGCCGGCCTGTGCCTTGTTGCTCTGTGTGTACACAGGGGCTTTGGGAGAGGGGAAGCAAGTACCTGGTTCAGTGCCTGACACTTAGTAGGTCCTCAGTAAATGTTGGTTTGCTGTTACATTAACTCCTTCCTCCCCTCATGTCAGTTGCCTACCTTGATCATGGATAATGGAAAACTGTTTGTGATTGACTTGATAATGATGGCATTGTTTTTGTGACTTAGCCTCACCACTAATTCTTAATCATCCTGAGTTTAAAAATATATAGCTGAAGATTTCAAGATAGAAAGTCTTTTTTTCTGGTCTGCCCTCTCCTGTCTAAGGCCAGGGCCCTGTGAGGGGGTGGGGTGGATGAGGTTCCTTGCTTTTTTTTTCCTGAGAACGACTGTTTTATGTATGTTCTTATTATATTTTAGTAAACTTTACTTCCTGAGTCAAGCAGGAAAAGTGTTAAATCATGCCAGGGATAAACTCTGTACTTGATTTTAGTGAAAAGTCATAAATGACCAGTTGAAATCAGGGTTGGGGATTTTATGCAGATTCTTTTCTTTTCTTCTTTTTTTCAGACATGATGATGTAGTGGAAAGAGAAAGAGATTTGGAGTCAGACTGACCTGAATCTTCCTCCAAAATGCCACTACATTCCAGCTGTGTGACATTGTAAAAGTTATTTAGCCTCACTAATCTTTCCTTATCCTCATGAAATAAGGATAATATCTACCTTAAAAGAGGGCTATGAGGATTTGTGATGCTTTTAAAAGACAAGTCTGATCTTATTACTCCCTACTTAAAAATCCTTTAACATCTTTTTTGTGGCGTCTTTGGATAAATTTAAAATTTAAATGGTGACTTACAAGACCAAACTCACCTCATCAGCTTTATCTGGCAGCCTACCCTCACCCTCCTCCAAGTCTCTGCCCCTGCCCCCACCCTCAGTCTCAGCCATGGGGCACTCATGCTTATCAAACTCTCTCTGGCCCCTAGACCTTGGAACAAGTCCTCCTTTGGACTGGGAGCTCTTAATCCATCTCTTGGCTAGGCTATTTCCTACTCTCTCTTCAAGTCTCAATGTAGATTTCACTCATTCCTCCTCTGGGACACCTTTCCAACTTCCTCCTTCCTGCTCCAAGCCAATTAGGCTTCCTCTCAGAAGCTCTCCTTTCCATGTGCGGTTTCCTCCTTGAGCGATGGCACTAGGAATCTCTTTGGTTTTATGTTTGCTTCCTCTAGTAGATGAAAGGTCCACATAGGCAAGAATAGGTGTCTCTCTTCTTTACTCTTATCTCTACCACTGAACACAATGCTGATACGTAGTAAGTGCTTGATGAATGTGCATTAAATGAATGAAGGAAGAGATGAAGCAAGTACCTGGTTCAGTGCCTGACTCAGTAAGTTCTCAGTAAATGTTGGTTTGCTTTTACATTAACCTTTTCCTCCGCTCATGTCAGTTGTCTGCCTTGAAAATCGATAATGGAAAACTATTTGTGACTGACTTGATAATGATGGCAACATTTCTGTGACTCAGCCTCACCACTAATTCTTGATCATCCTGAATTTTTAAAAAATGTAGCTGAAGAATTCAAGACAGAAAGTTAAACGATTACAGCTAAAGTACTTCTCAGACAAACAGTAAGAAGCCAAGATTGTTGCCCAATTGCATTTCAACATGGGATCATGATTGTGAAGGTGTCATGTGGGTTGGTACTGGACTGTAACAAAATATATGGTTTAATACTTTTAATTGCTTCCCACTGCTTTTTATCTCATCCATTAAAGAACATGTGCATCATGGAAAAAGTCCTAAAAATAGCACTTGCCTGATTTATAGAGAACAGGGTTTATGATAGGAATTAAGCAGTTGTTTAGCTCGGTATGTCTGAAGCCCCAAATCAGGCTTTGTGATTAGAGTGTACCTCAGCCTTGTTAGTATTTAGTTCTCCCTTTTTATTTGAATATGTGGGCAGAGTTTGTCTTCACTTTGTAGCTATAAAAACCCAAGTAATTTCTGAACAGGGAGCTCTTTGGAACTACAGTGGGGGAATGGAAACACACACACATACACACACACACACACACACACACACACATATATGTGCTGAGGTGGGTGGTCCAAGATTTCTTGCCACCTACGGAGAGGCTGTGTTTGAGATAGTTGTGAATGATGTCACCATGGATGATGGTGGTGTTTATTGTGGGTGTTTTGCCTGTGTCTTTTAATGACCGATGAAGCCAGTTTGGAAGTAAGTTGTGAGATTCTGGAGCCACTCTCCAAGAGAAAGTTCTCTGTGTTTGACTCTGGTTTCTTTTGCTGCCATCATCCAGAGAGATAACAGCTGATACTCTCAAAAAAAATGTGTCTCTCACACATTTGCATGTACACACGTGCCTGTGGTTCATATTTTTCAATTCATTATTTTGCTGTCTGGTGTATGCTTCATTTTTTCATTACAAATCTACTCTGACAGTAATGCTTACATTTGTTTTGGCTAGTACAGGATAGTCTCATAGCATAATACAACTTCATGGTTTAGACCTGTGCTGTCCAGTATGATAACAGCTGGTTGTTTGTGACTATTAAGCAGTTGAGATGGGGCTCTTCTGCATATAGAGGTGTAGTAGGTGTGAAATACATGTCAGATTTCAAACTTAGTATGAAATAAAGAGTGTAAAATCTCTCACTATTTTGTATATTTATTACATGTTGAAATAATAACACTTCAGATATATTGCATTAAGTTACTGGGTTAAAATACTATTAAAATGAATTTTACCTGTTTCCTTTTGCTTTTTTTATGTGGCTGTTAGAAAATTAAAATCACATGAGACATTTGTGGCTTGCATCGTATTTCCATTGGTTAGTGCTAATTTAGACTGTGGGCTTTCAGTTAGACTTGGGTTTGAATTTGAGCTTCATTATTTAATTAGCTTTGTGGTTTTGAGCAACTTTGCCTCCTGGAATAATTTTTTGTTATCTACAAAATAGAGACCAATATTTACCTCACATGGTTGTTATAAGGATTAAATTATATTTTGTATATAAAGTTCTCAGCCCAGAACCTGGCATGGGAGCATAGAAGTTAAAAGCATGGATCCTGGAGTCTTACTTGACAAGGGTTTCAACACTGGCTGTATCACCTAAAGCCTTTGTTGCCTTGGACAAGTTACTTTACATTTCTAAGCCTTAGTTTCTTCTTGTAAAATAGGATGATAATAGTAGGTACCTTGTAGAAACGTGAAAGTTAAATAAACTAATATATATAAAAGGCTTATGTACTCAGGGTGAGTGGGGCATACAGTAAGCACTTAATAAATGTTAACCAATACCATAAAACTCTCACCCTGGGGAAGGGCATCTGCTGGAAACTTTCATGCTATTAAATAGTCTATGTGGACCTCTGGGTTTTATTTCTTCAAGGAAGTACGTATAATTAGAATATGACCCTAAGATATATCCTTTCTTGTCTATATCATCATTATTGTAGTGTTCTGAGAACTTTCTTGGTATTCTTGAAATCAAGAATGATACAAAAGAATTGAAATCAGGATCTCAAAGAGATATCTGCATTCCCATGTTCATTGCAACATTATTCACAATAGCCAAGACATAGAAGCAACCTAAATGTGTATTGTTGGATAAATAGATAAAGAAAGTGTGTTATTTATATACATACAATGGAATATTAGTCTTACAAAAAAGTCAAATCCTGCCACTTGTGACAATATGGATAACTGTGTAAGCTGGATACAGAAGGACAAAAGTGATTCCACTTTTATGAATAATCCAAAATAGTCAAACTTTAGAAGCAGATAGTAGAACAGTGATTGCCAGGGGTTATGGGGAAGAAAAATGAGAAGTTATTAATCAAAGGGTACAAAGTTTTGGTTATACAAGATGAACAGGTCCTAGAAATCTATGGTATAATATAGTGCCTACAGTTAATAATGTTGTATTAAATTCTTAAAAATTTGCTAATAGGGTAGAATTTATGTTTAGTGTGCTTATCACAAATAATAACAATAATCAGGAGGATAGGAGGAAAGTTTTGGAGTGATGGAAAGGTTATGGCATAAATTGTAGTGATGGTTTCATAGTGATGGTTTCATGGGGTATATATCTCTCCAGGTTCACCAAGTTTATACATTAAATAGGTACAGCTTTTTGCATGACAATCATACCTCAATAAAGTGGTTTAAAAATAATTTTATAATTGTTTGGATCTTTTTTCCTAGTTTCTTCTTTGGCTTAATTTGTTCAACTAGTTCTTCATACAAGTGACTTTTGCTAAGTACTTACTATGTGCCAGGCCCTGTGCTAGGGAGAAGTAAGACAAGTACCCTGTCCTCATGGGGTTTATGATCTAGTGAGAGTGACATCTATAAACAAGTAAATAAAGAAATACATATATTACTGCAATTCCTGATGAGTGTAATAAAAAGAACAAATCTGGTGATAAATAAAAAGTAACAGAGGCTGGTGGCAGTGGCTCATGCCTATAATCCCAGCAACACAGGAGGCTGAAGCAAGAGGATTGTTAGAGCCCAGGAGTTTGAAACCAGCCTCAGCAACATAGTGAAACCTCATCTCTAAAAAAAAAATATATATATATATATATATATTTAAATTTATATATGTATAAATTTAGCCGGCTGTGTTGGCACTTGCTTGTAGTCCTAGCTACTAGAGAGACTGAGACAGGAGGATCACCTGAGCCCAGGAATTCGAGGCTGCAATGAGCCATGATTGCACCACTGCATTCTAGCCTGGTAGCCAGAGTGAGACTCTGACTCTTAAAAAAATAACAGAGGGAGGAAGGTGGTGAATAATCTATTTGGGATAGGAGGTCAGGGAAGGCCTCTATGAAGAGATAACACTTAAGCAGAGATCTAAATGTTGAGAAGAACTCATCTATGTGAAATGTAGGGGAGGAGTATTCTGAGCTCCAACATGGGTAGAGTTGGTGTCTTTGCAGAAAGCCAGTGGGTAGAGTGTGGTTGGTGAGGTCGGAGGGCTCAGGTAAGTTTGGAAAGATAGGTAGGAGCTTATAGGTCACAGCAAGAGTGTAGATCTTGTTTGAAGTCTGATGTAAAGAGTTGAAGGGTTTTGATCAGGGAAGTGACCAGATGGAATACAAGTTGCTATATGATTTATGAATTTGAGGAGGGAAAGAATGAAAGTAGAGAAAAGTTAAGAAGCTACTGCCATGTTGCTGTGAGAGAGGATGGCACATTGGATAGTGTTGTAGAAGTGAGTGGGAGAATAGTGAGTGGATCCTAAGTTATGTTTATTTGATGGTTGAAACAACAGAACTCTCTGGTGGATTAGTTCTGGAGGTTTTCATGAAGGAAGAGCTGCACTGCATACATTTGTGACGCCAGAGCTAGAGAGACTGGCATGAAGAAAGCCAAGCAAAGAAAATGTTTCAAGAAGGAAGAAATGTAAAAATCTGCTGAGAGGGCGAGTTAATCAGAATGGAAGAGTACATTGGATTTAGCAACATTGCCCTAGACAAAAGCTATTTCCTCAGAGAGTGGAGGCAATAGTCAGACTGGGGTGAGCTGAAGGAGATTTGAGGGGAGAAAGTAGAGGCATTGTGTTTAGACTTCTCTTTCAAAAAGTCTATAAAGGGCAACAGAGAAAGAGCTGTAGCAAGAAAGTGGAGTTGATTTGTGTCTAAATATGTGCGTGGAATGATCCTGTGTCCAAAGAGAGGTTGATGGGAAGAAAGGGGAGAGGGCTATATATAGGAAGAGGAGGGACCAAAGAATTTGAGGAGATGGGAGAAAGATGAGGTTCAGAGCACTTAGGAGGAATTTGAGAGCATTTGAGAAGCACCCCAAAAGAGGACATTTCTTCTATTGAAACAGGATGAGTTAGGTAAACGAGAATGGAGGCTGATTTGTAGATATATGGCCAATGGAAGATGCAAGAGTTTCTCTGGTTCTTTTTTTTTTCAGTGATTCATAAGCAAAAAGCTAAAAGTGAGGTGTAGCAGAGAATGGGACTTAAGAGCTTACAGTAATATATTATGATCTCTGACCCAACACAGCAAAAATCACTTAGCATGACAGTCACTTGATATGGAAGAATTTCAAGGTAAGTGTGGTTTGGTCCTGCTCTCTTCATCCGTTAGGGGTAGTTTGGGGACAGGGGTAGGTTCTCCTAAGAGAGACAGGCTCTGGCCAGTGTGGTTGGTCCAGGACTTATTTGGGAAGTCTTGGGGAAGGGCCACAGTGGGAGATGGTGCCTTCAATCAGGAGCTGACTTCATAAGATGACAGAATGTTATGTTGCCATTATTAATGGCTCCTGTAGAAAAACAATATTTATCAAGGGTGAGTATACAATAGAGGAAAAGCATTGCATCAGGAAATTGGACTTGAGCTTAAGGTCTTGTTTTGTCACTTACAGTGTGACTGTGAGCAAATTGTTTACCTTCTGGGTCTATTTTCCCAGTCTGTAAAATAAGCAAATCGCCAGCCTTCCCATCTCATGAGATATGATGATGTATGTCAGTGTGTATGAAAAGTATTTCAGGCTGTACAGATGGATTAGTGAAAAGACTTGGAGGCTTGGAGCTGACAGCCTGGCTTCTACTCCCAGCTCTTCTGCTTACTCACCCTTGCATGACTCAGGGTGAGTCACTTCTCCGCCATTATACTGAACCTCCATTTTCCTATCTGTAGAACTTCTTCACAGGGCGATTATAAGGATTTAAAAATACAATAGAGAACTTTGGAAGTGAAAATGCTAAAGAAATGTGATACGTTAGCAAGTCTGATTTTCCTATTCTTCATCAAGAAAAAAACCCCTATTTTCCTTCCAGATTCAGTCTTTAAGTTGAGCATTCTTTGCTCTCATCAATAATGGCCTATAATGAGCATTTCCTTTGGGCAGAATCTGATATTGGATGTTGTAGGGAGAGAGCTAGGGAGAGTGTGAATTAACATTAGGAGAAGTAGCATCTATCCTTGGAGAACTCTCAGTCTGACTGAGGGAATAGGACAGACACAAGCCCCTCCTAGGAAGTGCATTCTGAAAGGGGTGCTAGCTTTCTGCCTCTGGAAGCCTCTATTGTACAGACTGATTAAAGGAAGAAACTAGAAGCACATGCTTATACTGATAAGGGCAGAAAAGTGAGGGAGAGTATTGACTGTGCTGTGGTCACTGGGACGATGTGACTGTCATTAAGCTCAGTTTCTCTGAAATATTTCTGAAGTATCACTGAGCATCTTACATAGGGCACACCCCTGTAGCTAGTCAAGGTCTGTTTTCCATCTGTTTTGACTCAGTACCCAGAGACTTCCTTCCTTTGGAGGACCCTAACCCCTTTCCAGATAGTGATACACCGAGTGACCCCGAGAAAACTTTTTCTCCTGAAGGTGAGAGTCATGGAGCTCATCAGAGTGATGCTGTTACCTGTCTTCCTTGTCTGAATCCATTCCCACACATACTTCTGAGGAAGAAAGTGGTCAGTATCACAGACACCTTTCTAAGGAATATGAATAATTATTCATTTGTCATAGTATTCTGAAAAGACTGTTGGAGTGAGATAGTTAATGGGATATGAGATACCCTCTGGTCAGGGAATCTTTCTTAAGGATATTGGTTTTTTTGTAATAAAGAACTTATTCTATGGAATTTCTTTCTATTTTTCATAGTGTTGTTATTACTGCTAAGGAGTTCACATCAGAGTGAAACGTATAGGATAGGATCTTATGTCCGACTATAAAAACTTAGTCTTACAGGAATCACTAATAAAGACTTTTTACATAAGGACTTAGAAAGAGAATGTGTCACATTTATCCTGAACAAATGATCTAGCGATCAAAATCTACTTCTAGAATACCCTCTGCATCCCAGAGATGGGAATAGAGAAACTGAATACTAGTCCCCATTAACCCTCCCTTTCCAGCCTACCATCTCTGTCATCTCTCTTTGAATACAGGTTGCAGGGATATCAACAGGGAAAAGTCTGTGGCCAACCTGACATTTTGGGAAGGTATGAAGACACTATTGACTCAGGCCTCACTCAGGCAGGCTCTAATAGTGTCTTGGAAAGAATCAGAATGGGAAATCCACTTAGATACTTATGGATTATTTCAAACTGTCACAGGAACAGCCATTTTTCTCTGAAAGGACATTTTCTCCTGTTACTAAGAACTATAGAGCTCTATGTGACTGGTTTGCAGTTAGGTGATTGCTTCCTGGTGGATTCTTTTGAGTTCTTGCTAAATAGTCACTTAGACTGTATCTTGCAAACATACAATAAGCCTCCAAATTACTCACCTCCCTTTATACCCTTCCTTTCCCTTAGCTAAATGTCCAGGACCCCTTCTTGAAATACTTTCATTCATTTACGTTCAGTTGATTTCTAAAAACTAAACTTTTCATTTTGAGACAACTAAAGATTCATGTGGAGTTGTAAGAAACAATACCAAGTGATCCCCTGTGTCCTTTACCCGGGTTCCCCTGATGGTAAGTTCCTGCAAAACTGTAGTACAATATCACAACCAAGATATTGTCATTGATATAGTCAAGGTACAAAGCATTTCCATCACAAGAATACCTCATGTTGCCTTTATATGGCCACACCTACTTCCTTTCTGCCCTTTACCCCCTTTTTGAGCCCTGGCAACCACTAATTCTCTTTTTGTCATTTCAAGAATGTTATATAAATGGAATCATAAGTATATAATCTTTGGGGATTTTTTTTTCGGTCTCTGGAGATTCAGCCAGGTTGTTGCATGTACCAATAGTTTATGTCTTTATATTGCTGAGTAGTCTTCTTTGGTTTAGATGCACCACAGTTTAACCATTCATCTGTTGTTGAGGAATATTTGGGTTGCTTCCAGCTTTTGACTATTATGAATAAAGCTGCTATAAACATTCATGTACACATTTTTATGTGAACATAAGTTTTCATTTTTCTGGGATAAATGCCCAGGACTATAATTGCTGGGTCATATGGTAGTTGCATATTTAGTTGTTAATAAACTGCCAAACTCTTCTGGCTTGCCTTGTACCATTTTACATTTCTACTAGTAATATGTGAGTGATCGAGTTTATCTGCATTCTCACCAGCATTTTGTGTTGTCGTTTTAAAAAAAAATTTATCCATTCTGGTAGATATGCAATAAAATCTCATTTTTAATTTGCATTTCCCTGATGACTAATGATGTTGAACACTTTTCATGTGCTTATTTGCCATCTGTATGTCTTCTATTTGTATTACTTGTTTATTAATTGTTGAGTTCTGAGATTACACTTTGTAGACTATATATTCTAGATACTGTTTCTTTGTTGAATATGTGGTTTGCAAATATTTCCTTCCGGTCACAGTTTTTCTTTTCATCCTTTTTTTTTTTTTTTTGAGTTGGGGTCTTACTGTCACCCAGACTGGAGTGTAGTGACATGATCACATCTCACTGCAGCTTTTACCTCAGACTCAGATGAGACTCCACCTCAGCTGCCCAAGTAGCTGGGACTACAGGCATGCAACACCACACTGACTCATCTAAAAATTTTTTTTTGTAGAGGCAAGGTGATCCTCTCAATGGTATTTTGCAGAACAAATTTTTAAAATTTTGATTATGGCCAATTTGTCAGTTTTTCCTTTTATGGGAAAACTTTATTGTGCTTTTAGTGTCACATCTAAGAACACTTTGTCTAGTCCTAGGATTCTAAAGATTTTCTCCTTCATTTTTTTCTATTTCTTTTTTTTTTTTTTAGTTTTATGTTGTACACTTAAGTCCACAATCCATTAAGTTAATTTTAATATGGGGTATAAGACTTAAGTTGAGGTTCATTTTTTGGCCTATCCACTTGCTTCTTCAACATTTGTTAAACAGGCTATCTTTTCTCCACACATTGCTTCTGCATCATTGTCAAAATCAGTTTGGCATATTTGTATAGGTCTATTTCTGGGTTCTCTATTCTCTTTCTTTCTTTTTTTTAAGTCAGGGTCTTATTCTGAGGCTAGAGGGCAATGGCATGATCACAGCTCACCACAATCCTTGGCTTCTGGGGCTCAGGCGATCCCTCCACCAGCCTCCTTGAGTAGCCAGGATTATAGACATGTACAACCATGCCCAGCTAATTTTTTTTTCCTTTGTAGAGACAAGGTCTTGCTATGTTGCCTAGGCTGGTCTCGAACTCCTGGGCTCAAACAACATCACACGCTGACCTCCCAAAGTGCTAGGATTACAGGCATGAGCCACCTTGACCAGCTGGGTTCTCTCTTCTGTTCCCTGAATCAATAGGTGTGTTATTCTGCCAATACCACACAGTTTTAATTATTATAGCAATATATTAAGACTTGAAATTGGCTAGACTGATTCCTCCCATTTTTGTTTTTTAAAACAAGCTTTATCGAGGTATAATTGATACATGAAAAACCCCAAAAGGCAAAAAACAAAAAACAAAAAACCCAAAAAACAAACACATGTTTAATGTACAAAATTTGATTAGTTTGAACCACTTTATTCTTCTTATTCAAAATCATTTTAGCTATTCCAGTTCCTTTGCCTTTTGTATAAATTTTAAAATAATCCTGTGCATATCTACAAAAACTCTTGTTGGCATTTTGATAGAAATTGTGCTAAACTTGTATATAAATCTGGAAAGAATGGATATCTTTAGTATGTTTAATCTTCTCATTTATGAGCATGTTTTGTCTTTCCCATGCCTTTGATCTCTTTCATCAACATTTTGTTGTTTTCAGCATTCAAGTCCTGCACATGTTTTGTTACATTTACACCTAAGTATTTTTGAACAATTATAAATGGTATTGGATAATTTTGGTGTTATTTTTGATTATTTAGAAATACAATAATTTTTGTATGTTTATTTTGTATGACTGATGAAATTACTTATTCTAGAAGTCAGGGTTTTATTCTGAGGCTAGAGTGCAATGGCATGATCACAGCTCACCACATCCTTGACTTCTAGGACTCAGGTAATCCCTCCACCTCAGCCTCCTGCGTAGCTAGGATTGTAGGCATGCACCACCATACCCAGCTAATTTTTTTTTCCTTTGCAGAGATGAGGTCTTGCTATGTTGCCTAGGCTGGTCTCGAACTCCTGGGCTCAAACAACCATCACACGCTGACCTCCCAAAAGTGCTAGGATTATAGGCGATTCTTTGGGATTCTCTGTGTAGCATTGTTATTTGTAATTGGTATAGTTTTATTTCTTGCCATCTGATCTGGATGCCATTTCTTTTCTTTTTTTAAACTTTATTTTAGTGGCAGTACTGTGTTGGATAAGAGTGATGAGAGCTGATATTTTGCCCTGCTCCTTAGTATAATGTTAGCTGCAGGTATTTTTTGTTTTTTTAGATGTTCTTTATCAAGTTTAGGAAGTTTCTCTCAATTTCTGTTTTTTTCGGAGTCTTTTTAACATCATGAATGGGTGTTAAATTTTGTCAAACACTTTTCTGTATCAGTTGATGAGATCATGTGCTATTTCTTCTTTAGCTTAATATGGTAGATTACATTGATTTTTCAAATATTGAACTGGCTTTGCATTCCTGGAATACACCCCATCTGGTTATCCTTTTTTTATATTGCTGAATTTGATTTGCTACCATTTAAGGTTTTTGTATTTATATTTATGATGGATATTAGTATGTGATGTTTTATTTTTTGTACTGCCTTCATCTGGTTTGGAAATCAAGGTAATACTGGTTTCACAAATGAATTGAGAAAAGTTCCCTCTGCTTCTATTTTCTGCTAGAGATTGTATAGAATTGCTGTTAATTCCTCTTTAAATTTTGGTACCATTATCCATTAAAACCATCTGGGCCTGGAGAGTTCTATTTCAGGAGTTTTAAAATTATGAATTCAATTCACTTAATAGAGGGGTGTCAGTTGTGGTAGTTTGCAGTTTTTGTGGTCTATTTCGCTAAGTAGTCAAATGTATGTGTGTAGAGTTGTTTGTAGTATTCCTTTATTATATTTCTTGATGTCTCCAGGGTTTATAGTGATATCCCTTGTTCCATTCTTGGTATTGGTAATTTGTGTCTTCTCTCTCTTTATTAGTCTTGCTACAGGTTTGTCAGTGTTATTTCATTGAGCTTTTCAAAGATTACTGGTTATTTCTCATTTTTCTGTTTTCAATTTCATTAATTTCTGCTCTTATCTTTATTATTTACTTCTTTTTGCTTACTTTAGTTTTATTTTGCTCTTTTTTGGTAGAGTCTTAGGGGGAGCTTAGATTATTGATTTAATACTTTTTCTCTTAGGCAAACATTTAGTGGTATCATTTCTCTTTTATTACTGCTTTAGCAATATTCTACAAATTTTGATATGTTGTATTTTGATATGTTGTATTTCATTTTCTTTTTGTATTTCATTTTAATTGAGTTCAATATCTTTTTAAAAATTTTGCTTGCTACTTTCTCTTTGGCTCATATATTATTTAGAAGAGTGGTGTTTGATTAGGACGTCTTCCTTTAATCTTTCTGCTTTTGATTTCTAGTCTGACTCTGTTATAGTCAGAGAACACACCCTGTGTGATATTAATTCCATTACATTTGCTGAGATTTTTTTGTAGACTAGTGTATGATCTATCCTGAATAATGTTCCATGTGCACTTGAAAACACTGTGTATTTTGCCCTTCTTGGGATGAGTGTTCTATAAATGTTGATTAAATCCTACTGGTTGATGGTGCAGTTGAGTTCTATATCCTTGCTAATTTTCTAGTTGCTCTCTCAATTGTTGAAAGAAGTTTATCTGTTTCTCCTTTTGTGTCTATTTATATCTATTTCTCCTTTTAGTTCTATCAGTTTTGTTTCACATATTTTGCAACTCTTTTGTTTGGTATATACACATTAGGATTTCTGTCTTCTTGGTGGATTGACTCCTTTATCATTATGTAATGTGCCTTTTTGTCTCTGTTGTTCAGATAATTTCTATTACAGAACAACAGTTATAGGATTTGTGTTCCCATATCTTCAAGTTCACTGACTTTTCCCCCTCCATTCTCTTCATTTTGCTTTTCAGCCTATCCATTGGATTTTTATATATTGTTATTGTGTTTTTGGTTCTAAATTTTCCATTTGGTTATTTTTATATCTTCTCTTTCTTTGTGAGACTTTCTGTTTTTTCCATTTGCTTCAAGCCTGTCCATAACTGCTTGTTAAAACATTTTTATGATGACTGTTTAAAAATCATTATCAGATATTTCTGATATCTCCATTATCTTGCTATTGGCATCTATTGATGATCTGTTTTCCATTGAGTTTGGTATCTTTCTGGTTCTTGGCATAAAGAATTTTTAAAAATTGAAACCTAGGCATTTGGACATTATGTTATGAGACTCTGGATCTTATTTATTTATTTATTTATTTATTTTTGAGTCAGGGTCTCACTGTGTTACCAGGGTGGAATGTAGTGGCATGCTCATGGCTTACTGCAACCTTGACCTCCTGGGCTCAGATAATCCTTTTGCCTCAACCCACTAAGTAGCTGGGACTACAGGTGTGCACCACCACAACTGGCTCTTATTTTTTTATTTTTATTTTTTTGTAGAGATGAGGTCTCATTATTTTCCCAGACTGGTCTCAAACTCCTGGGCTCAAGTGATCCTCCTGCTTTGCCCTCCCAAAGCACTGAGATTACAAGTGTGAGCCACTGTGCCCAGCCTCACTGTTTTTTCTCTTTTTTTTTTCTTTTTTTCTTTTTTTTTTTTATTATGGTATTATGGAGTACAGTTAGGGGTTAGGCATACAAAAATGCTTCGTTCAGGCACCCTTGATGGTAAGAGGTGTCTCCCCATCCCCAGACAGATATTTATCACCATTAATCCCGTCGCCCTCCCCCCCCCATAGTTTCCAACCATTGTCAGTCATTTTCTTGTGGTAGTACGTTGGATGATCAAGGTCTACTATATGAGTGAGAACATGTGATACTTAGTTTTTTGTTTCTGTGAGGGGTCACTCAGTATTATGGACTCTAGTTCCATCCAGGTTGCTGCGAAATTCATGATTTCGTTCTTTCTTGTGGCTGCGTAGTATTCCATTGTGTATATGTACCACAGTTTTTTAATCCAGTCCTCTTTTGTGCATCCACACATTCAACCAACCACGGATTGAAAATATTTGGGGGAAATAACAATAATACAACAATAAAAATAATACAAATAAAAACTATATAGCATAACAAGTACTTACATAGCATTTACATTGTATTAGATATAAGTACTCTAGGGATAATTTAAAGTACCCTTGAGAATATGTGTAGGCGTTATGCAAATACTGTGCCACTTTATATAGATAATGTGGGTATCCATTCATTTTGGAGGTCCTAGGAGGTCCTGGAACCAACCCTCTGTAGAACTCAGGTGAGAACTGTATATAAAAATGAGTAAAGGAAATGTACAGGTAATTCACATAAGATAAATCTTAAATGCCTAATACATATATTTTCAACCTTAGTAATTGGGGAATTCAAATTAAAATAATAATGAGAAATATAATTTCTCATCCATCGGACTAGCAAATGTTTAAAGGTGTGACAAAATCAAGTGTTGGTGAAGAGCTAAAGAAATGGGAATCATTATATACAGCAAAAAATATATGAAAAAATATACATTGATAATATACTTGCAAGAAAATTTGACTCTCTGAGTGTATGCATTCCTATGACCCAGTAATTCTCACACACAAACACACACACAGACGCACATACATATTTATACTTATACTTACACACTCTAGAGAATTTTGATTATGGACATATACACACAAAGACATGGACTAGAGCATTCATTGCTGTCCTGTTTATAATTAAAAGTAATTTAAACCACGTACATGTTCGTCAATTGGAGCAAAGGTGACTAAAGTGTTTAGATAATGGATCAGTTAAATAGAATAAACTGACAGTGAGATCTGAAGCACATAAGTAAAAAATGTGTGCAATGATATGTAGTATATGTACAGTATAATAGCATTTATGAAAAACTTGTTGAAGCCATGCACAAAGATAAAACCCACTAGGAGTTGTTCATACATAAAATGTGTAAAAAATAGATTGTTAAAGATATATATATATAATTCCAGCCTGGGCAATATCGCAAGACCCTGTCTCTATAAAAAATAAAAAAAATAAAAAAATAGTTGGGCTAGTGGCACATACTGTAGTCCTAGCTACTTGGGAGGCTGAAATTAGAGGATTGCTTGAGCTCAGGAGTTTGGGGTAACAGTGAGCTATAATTTCACCGCTCAGCTCACTCCAGCCTGGGCAACAGAGTGAGACTGTCTCTAATACACATACACACACACACACACACCCCCACACACCCACACACACAATTCATGAATGTAATGGTCAATGGAGAAGAAAATGGAACTGGCAGTGAGGGTCAAAGGGAGGTTTACTATTGTTTAAAATCTTTGATTACTTTATTTAAAAAAATTAAAGCAACTCTGATAAAAATGTTAGAAATTAATGATTATTGGTGATTAGCCCAGGAATATTATTTTTATAATTCACTATATTTTTACTTTTATAAATGTCTTAAATTTTTAAATATAATCCCAAGAGAAAAAGAGCTTATTTGGAAGCAAGGGACACACTTCATCAATAAGGGTACCTGATCTTAAATCAGGAGATGTGGGGACCAAAATGAAGCCAAAACTCTACCTGTACAATGACCATTTGTATACCTAACCCTGAATTGTACCCCACATCTTTAAAATAAAAAAGTTTAAAAAAAAGTCATACCGTGTTAATGAGTGAGCGTCAGGAGGCAAGTCAGAGTTTCTAAGTCTTCCTTAGAATGACTGTAGGATAATCCAAGTTTCCAGCAGGTTGAAAAGAAAAGTAACATTAACAATCAAAATAATTTGTGATTATGGGCTTACAACCCTCACAGCAGCCAATAGGATAATTTTTGCTGAAAATCAAGTATCAAATATTAAGCAAAATAAATTTCCACCTTTGTGTATTCAAACTCATTTAGTTAAATGTCAGCAAACCCTGGTGAGCACCTACCCCTGTTGCAGGTACCACCTTAGATTGAAGGAACACATAGATAAACAACTTCCTTGGAAGTAAAGCACACTGAATTTTACTTGATACATCCCTTACCTCCAAATTTCTCTCCCAGTTCACTTTTGTAAATGTCCCCACCCACCTCCCAAAAAAACACTAAGAAGGAGGTATTACTATCTTCAATCTGCAAATAAACATATTGAGAATTAAGTAATTTGCCCAAGGTTACTGCCAATTAGTCAATGGCAGAGTTCACTCTCAGACTTGGATTTTCTGGTTTGAGATTCCACGTTAGTAAAGTAGACATTGAATAATGTAAGAGAAGTGAGGTTAGTGCTCCTAAAAAATGGCCAGCGTTCTGTAAAAAACACAATTTCCCAAGCCTTGCTTTTTGTCCTTGAAACTGAGAAAGAAAAGTGTAGGTGGAACTTCCAGTTTTTGGATGGCAGGCCTGCCTCCTGGCTAGCTTTGGTTCCTACTGGGCAGGAACCATGTCGTCGACCTCAGTGTGCTCTGTGCCGAGGGTGTGGGCGCTTAAATGGAGAGTGCTTGCAGTGCTTGCAGCACATGCTTCACACCTGCCAGTGATGGATCACCATTTGGGAGGTCTGTGAGCACCTAATGAGCTCTTCTTCATTCAGAGGACACACACGCCTCATGTGGCAGACCCAGAAGCAAGATGTTGAGGAAAGGAATAGGAATCCAGAAACCCAATATGACAGTTTCCTTTTAGCTTCCTTTGTGATTTTAGCCAAAATAACCTCTCTGACCCTTAAATCACGTGTACTTAAAATGGTGCCAGTTTTTGAACAGAATACGTCAGATAGCAAAATCATTGTTAAACTTTTTCAAATGGTCTCTTCTGATCTCAAGGCAGTCCTGTGAGATACAGAGAATTCCTAAAACCCCTACATTTCAGAGGAGACTCCTACTACATGTTCCTTTGGTCACCAGAGGTATCTCTAAGCTATAAGAGTACACCTGCATCTTAACAGACCATCCATCGATAATCATTCTAATAACTAACCATGACCCTCCAAAGTGGCCCGGTGGCTTTGCCTGTTTCTCAGAGTCGGGTATAACTCAGCCACGCACCTGCAGGCCCTGCTTAAGCACATTCTCCTTGGGTGACACTCAGTGCCCAGGGGTAGCCCCTGGATGATCTCAGTCAAGATACCCTTTTAAAGTGATACCTTTATTTAGGCTTCGTCAACTCAGAATGGCCAAGGAACAACTAAAGGAGCAGTTGTGAACAAATGAATCCACAGTATATAAAACGAGTTGTCTATATGCCACAAATGACTGATGTATGCACCAGTGAGTGCACACACACATCCTGGTGTATACAGAACAAATACAATACAATGACATAGGTATGGCATACATCAGGTATTAACGCTCAGCTCGGTCTCAGAACTCTTTTACCAGACAGTCATAGTCTTCCTGCTTCCACACTTCCACACTGGTGACTCTCACCCCCACATACCATCCTGGGTCACCCTTGCATACTGCCTCACTATCTAAACCCTGCCACTCCTTCAGATGTCATCCTTCACATCATTCCTTAGCGAGGCCTTCCTGCCCTCCCATCTTCGTTGTTCCCACACGTACTCCCAGAGAACCCTTTTGCATTTGTGAGTTGTAACGCATCACATGGACAATCATTGTCCTTAGTGTTGGAAGAGGGGCAGCAGGTCTCGGGAGAGCCCAGATCTTGGCCTGTCTTCGTGTTTTTTGTTTTTTGGGGTTTTTTTGAGTTGGAGTCTCACTCTGTTGCCCAGGCTGGAGTGCTGTGGCACACTCACTGCCACCCCAGCATCACCCTGCTGGGCTCTGGCGACCCTTACGCCTCAGCCTTCCAAGTAGCAGGAACTACAGGCACGTGCTACCACACCTGGCTCATTTTTTATTTATTGTAGAGACAAGGTCTCGCCAAGTTTCTCAGGATGGTCTCGGGACCGCAAGCTCGGGCAATCCACTCACCTCGGCCTCCCAAAGTGCTGGGATTACAGGCTGAGCCACCCAGCCCGGCCCTGTCTTCTTGTTTTTACACAGAATCAGGTCTCTATCCTTGGGGCAGTCCTACAGCCCTAGGCACGTGTACTTATCCTTTATCTATCATGTCATTATCATAAAGAGAGTAGTTTGGGCTCAACATAGCTGGATAGTTCCTCCCCATTACATCTTGCTGACACCAGCCAGGATTAGGGTGACTTGTCTGTTTTTTTTATTTCCTCTTCCCTATCATTTTGATCCCACATTAGGATAGAAAACTATTTTTCCTAGATTTGTTGTTAACGTTGTTCTAAAACACCGTGCAATCTATTTTTATATTTTTATTATATGGTTCATCACCTCTGAACCTTGGTTTCCCCATCTATAAAATAAGAGCATGAGAAGACAAAGCTCTGAGATCTTTCCCAGGCTAATACTGAATCTGAAAAATGCCTTAGTGGATTGAAGAGTCACAAGAAATATCCCCCCACTTTAAGTAGCTATCATCTAAGGGTCATGTAGGGCAAATTTAAATGAACACTATTTATTCTGAAATATTCCATTGCCCTACGTTCTTTTTTTCCCCACTTTCAGTTTGCTCCAGGTGCTTGAACCTCCACCCTTCTGGGCCTCTTAGAGAATTAGTGCTCCTGTGGAGATCTGATACATAACACTTGATGAAAACCGTAATGAGGGAAAGTTTACAGTGATTAGAATCTATCTGCCTTCACCTCATCTTATTACAGGTTATACCTGTATATTAGCTTCATCATAATTCTCTGATTACCAAGGAGTTCAGCTGAGGTCCTAGGTCTCTCCAGTCCTAATTAGCCTTGTCCAGCTAAGCTTGTGCTGGACTGAAACATCACCACAGTATTTCTCACTTGGCAGTGGAAGCAAGAATGATAAGAGTGATTAATTCTGGGAACCCTGTCTCCTTTGCTGTAAACTATTTGCAAACCATGCAGATTGCACAGACCTAACCTATGCTGAGTCCCAGAAGCAGTCTGCTATCACCTCTTTCCCCCAATTCTCTGAGAAATGGCTGCGCATTATTCAATAAATGGTCCTGCCTGGGAAATTGATATCACTTCCTCATGAAACAGAATTTAAATTTAGACATTTTGAGAAGCAGTATGGCATAATGGCTGTGTACGCATTTTGAGGGGTAGGAAGGCTATGTTTTAAGCTAACGTTTGATCTTATATTAGTCTCCTAAGCTTTCTAAGCCTCAGTTTATCTATCTATCAAATGGAAATATTATAGTGCCCACCTCAGTATTGTCATGAAGATAAAATTAAATTTATAAAATATATTGTATATAGAAAGCATTAGATACATTTTAGTTTCTATTATTGCTGATATTAATATTATTGTTAGCCAGGCTCGGTGGCTCAGCCTGTAATCCCGCGCCTTTGGGAGGCTGAGGTGAGTGGATTGCCTGAGCCCGCGGGTTCGAGACCTGCCTGGGCAACTTGGCGAGACCTCATCTCTACAATAAATTAAAAAAAAAAATCAGCCGGGTGTGGTAGTGCGCGCCTGTAATTCCGGCTACTCGGAAGGCTGAGGCGGAAGGATCGCCGGAGCCCAGCAGGTCGAGGCTGCGGTGGCCGGGAGCGGCCACTGCACTCCAGTCTGGGTGACAGAGTGAGACTCCAACTCAAAAAAAAAATAAAAATAAAAAAAATAATAAAAAAATAAAAGTTACTCAAGTTAAAGAAAAATAATCGATTTAAAAATTATAGCAAGAATGCAGGTGATAGTGATATGGCAGAAATCAAGAAGGTGGCACGGGAGAGAGAAGTTTAGGAAACCCTGATACAGTTTTTCATTCACATTTTACAGAAGTCGATAACTGAAATCCAGAACACA
>CAUYQG010065013.1:0-10590 GCA_963574415.1 Tarsius wallacei | reverse complement strand
CAAGGAATTTATTAATTGCTTCTAGATTTCCTAGTTTACATGTATATAGATGCTTATCTGAGAATCGTTTTATATTTCTTTGGGATAGATGCTTATAATAATCTGAGAATCTTTTGTATTTCTTTGGGATAGATGCTTATAGTAATCTGAGAATCTTTTATATTTCTTTGGGATTGATTATAACATCGCCTTTTTTGCTTTTGATTGTACTCATTTAGATTTTATCTCTCTTTTGTTTTGTTGATCTGGTCAGCAGTCTATCAATCATGTTTATTCTTTCAAAGAACCAGCTTTTCTTTTTTCTTTTCTTTTTTTGAGACAGAATGTCACTCTGCCGCCAAGGCTGGAATACACTGACATGATCCCAGCTCACTGTAGCCTCAAACTCCTGGACTTGAAGTGATCTTCCCATTTTAGCCTTTCACGTAGCTGGAACTACAGGCACATGCCACCACATCTGGCTAATTTTTGCACTTTTTGTAGAGATGAGGTCTCACTATGTTGCCCAGACTGGTCTCGTACTCCTGGGTTCAAGTGATCTTTCCTCCTCAGCTTCCCAAAGTGCTGGGATTATAGGCGTGAGCCACTGTACCCAGCCAAAGAACCAGCTTTTTGTTTTGCTGATCTTTTGTACTTTTTAAAGTCTCATTTTCATTTAGTTTTGCTCTGATTTTGATTATTTTCTTTTGCTATCTTTGGCTTAATTTGTTCTTGTTTTTCAGTTTCCTTAGGTGAGATATTAGGTTGTTTATTTGAGATCTTTCTGTCTTCTTGATGTGGACATTTAGTGCTTCAGATTTTTCTCTTAGTGCTGATTTTGTGGTATCACAGAGGTTTTGGTATATTGTGTCTTTATTTTCACTTATTTCAACAATTTTTAAAATTTCTGTCTTGAATTTGTTGTTTACTCAAAAATCATTTAGGTACACGTTGTGTAGTTTTCATATATTTGTGTCATTTTCAAAGTTCCTCTTGGTGTTGATTTCTATTTTCTGTGATAGTCAGAGAAGATGCTTGGTGTGGTTTTGATCTTTTTGAATTTATTACGAGTTGCTTTATGACCGAGCATGTGGTTGATCTTAGGATATATTCCATGTGTGCAGATGAGAAGAGTGTGTACTCTCTGGTTGTTGGGTGAAATATTCTGTAGATTTCTTTCAGATCCAATTGTTTAAGTGTGGAATTTAAGCCCAGAATTTCTTTGTTAGTTTCTGTCTCAATGATCTGTCTAAAGCTGTAGTGGGATTTGAGGTCCCCCACTATTATTGTGTGGCTAAGTCTTCTTTTAGGTTTATTGGTAAGTGTTTTATCAAATCTGGGTGCTCCAGTGTTGGGTGTATATTTAGGATAGTTAAGGCTTCTTGTTGGATTGAGCCCTTTGTCATTACATAATACCCTTCATTGTTCTTTTTATTTTAACCATTGTTGGTTTAAAGTCTGTTTATCTACCGCAAGAATAGCAACCTCTACTCTTTTTTGTTTTTTCATTTGCCTGGTAGATCTTTCTCAATCCTTCCACCTTGAGCCTTTGGATGTCATTAGAAGAGAGATGTGTCTCCTGAAGATAGCAGAAGGATGGGTCTCTGTTTTAAAAATCTAGTTTGCCACCAGGCACGGTGGCTCATGCCTGTGATCCCAGCACTTTGGGAGGTAGAGGCAAGATGATTGCCTGAGCCCAGGGGTTCAAGACCAGCCTGGGCAACTTGGCAAGACCTCATCTCTACAATAAATAAAAAAAATTAGCTGGGCATGGTGACACCTACTTGAGATTCCAGCTACTTGGAAGGCTGTGGTGGAAGAATTGCCTGAGCCCAGCAGGTCGAGGTTGTGGTGGCCATGAGTGTGCCACTGCACTACAGTCTTGGCAACAGAGTGAAGCTCCAACTAAAAAAAAAAAATCCAGTTTGCCCATCTATGACTGTTAGTGGGGGCATTTAGGTCATTGACATTCAAGATTACAGCTGATACGTGAGAATTTGTTCCTGTCATAATGCTATCAGCTACTTGCTTTGTATTCTCAGATTTTTCATTGACTTCTTTGGTCTGTGTGGTTATGTGTGCTTTTTTGGTGGAGGTATCGTCCTTTCACTTTCATGTTTACCACTCCCTTAAGCATACCTTGTAGGGCCAGTCTAGTTGTGAGAAATTCCCCTAGCATTTCCTTGTCTGGGAAATACTTTATTTCTCCTTTGTTTTTGAAGCTTAGTTTGGCAGGATAAGAAATTCTTAGCTGGCATCCTTTTTCTTAAGAGTGCTAAAGGCTGGGCACAGTGGCTCACACCTGTAATCTCAGCACTTTGGGAGGCTGAGATGGGAGGATTACTTGAGTCCAGGAGTTCGAGACCAACCTGGTCAACGTAGCGAGACCCCATCTTTACAAAAAATAAATAAACAAATTAGCCACACAGGATGTCATGCACCTGTAGTGCTAGCTATTTGGGATGCTGAGGCAGAAGGATCGCTTGGGTGCAGGAAATTGTGACTGCAATGAGCTATGATTGCTCTACTGTATTCCAGCCTGGATGACAGGGTAAGCAGAATGAGACCCTGGCTTTAAAATAAATGTTAAAAATCACCCCTCTCCCATCTCTTTGCTTGTAAGGTTTCTGCTGAGAGGTACTATGATAGTATGATGGGTCTCCCTTGGTAGGTCATTTGGCCCTTCCTCTAGCTGGCTTTAACGTTTTTACTTTTGCGTTGACTTTGTGTAATCTGATGACTATGTGCCTTGGTGCTGGTTATTTCATATAGTATCTTACATAGGTTCTTTGATTTTCTTATATCTGCAGGTTGACCTCTGTAGTAAAATTGGGCAAGTTTTCTTGGACTATATCCTCAAATAGTTTTTCCAGGTGTTTCTGTTCTTTTCTCTTTCTGTAGCCAGTCTGTCATAGATTTGGTCTCTTTACGAACGCTCATCTTTCTCTTAGGTTGTGTTCATTTTTAATGTTAAAATTATTTTTTCTTTATTTTTGTGTGACTATGTTGATTTGAAGGATAAGTCTTCCAGCTCTGAACTTCTTTCTTGTGCTTGATCTGGTCTTTTGTTAAGACTTGCAACTGAATTTTGAAATGCCCAAAGTGAATTTTTCAGTTCCAGAAGTTTAGATTGGCTCTTTCTTAAAATGACCATCTAAGCTTTCAATACTTGGATAGTTTTTGTGGCTTCTTGTTGTTGGGTTTCTACTTTATTTTGAATCTCATTGAGTTTGTGTGCCATTCATATTCTAAATTCTATATCTGTCATTATGGGCAATTCATTCTGTTTAGGATCCATTAAATGGGAGCAGGTACAATCATTTAGGGGCAACAAAACACTCTGGCTTGTTGTGTTGCTAGAGTTTCTGTGCTGTTTCCTTCCCATCTCAACAAGCTTGCACTTCTTTTTTTCTTTGGTTTTGCTATAATTCAAATGGACCATTTTTTTTTCCTCTTGTGGCTATGTCTGTTATGTGTGTTGTATATGGCTGATTGGCTTCATTACCGTGCACTTTTTGAGAGCCATTATGTATGGGTTTCTTGGTTATAGATTGGATTGCTTGGTTACTTTCTCAAATGATGCTAGTTTTAGCAATGTGTTTTTGGTAGGTGATGTATTAGGTTGGTGCAAAAGTAATTGTGGTTTCAGACCATGAACTTTAAATCATTATAACTAGGCTCAAACACATCTTTATTAATCAAAATAGGAACAATTACAATCAACACATTTTTGCGAATGAGAAATATGTTTGTTTATTCCTGTAGTATAAAAATCAAGATATGATGAACTCTTGGAAAACATTTTCTGCATCCTGCTGGTTGTGGAAGCATTTTCCCTGCAAAAAGTTGTCAAGACGCTTGAAGAAGTGGTAGTCGACTCGCGAGGGGTCAGGTGAATATGGCAGATGAGGCAAAACTTCATAGCCCAATTTGTTCAACTTTTGAAGCATTGGTTGTACGACCTACAGTTGGGTATTGTCGTGGAATAGAACTGGGCCCTTTCTGTTGAACAATGCCAGTTGCAGGCATTGCAGTATTCGTTGCATCTCATCGATTTGCTGAGCATACTTCTTAGATGGTTTCAGAAAGCTGTAGTGGATCAGACGGGCAGCAGACCACCAAACAGTGACTATGACCATTTTGGGGACAAGTTTGGTTTTTGGGAAGTGCTTTGAAGCTTGTTTTGGAAAATCCACTTTTTGTTGCACATCATAATACGACTGAGAAGTGGTTCATTGTTCTTGTGTAGAATAAGAGAAGACAACACTTCAAAATGATATTTTGGATTTTCATTCAGCTCATCAATTTGCTTCAAATGTTGAATGACCATAGAATGGTCAACACTGAGTTCTTTGGCAATTTCTTGTGTAGTCCTAAGAGAAGTTATAAGGTCAACTTTGATGATTGCTTTCAATTGGTTGTGGTAAACTTCCGATGGCCAGTCACTACACTCCTCATCTTCAAGGCTCTTGTCTTCTTTGGAAAACTTTTTGAACCACTGCTGCACTGTACGTTCATTAGCAGTTCCTGGGCCAAATGTGTTGTTGATGTTGCAAGTTGTTGCTGCTGCTTTACAACCCATTTTGAACTCAAATAAGAAAATCGCTCAAATTTGCTTTTTGTCTAATATCATTTCCATAGTCTAAAATAAATACAAAGTAAACAGCTAGTAATAAGTTATTAGCAAAAAATTTTAAAGTTAGAAATGCAAGTTAAAATGATGTATAACATAACCACATTTATTTTAAGAATGTATTTCAATATCAAACAGTAATTTAAACTGCAACAACCACAATTACTTTTGTGCCTACCTAATAGTTAAGGCTCTTCGCCACATTGGGGGCCCTCATGTGGCTCTGTTGGGTCCAGCTCAGATGGCTGTGTGGCTTTGCTCCTTCTGCTATCAGTGGTCTTGTTGATTATCTGATGAATTCCGGCAGTTGCTCTCAGATGATTGGGGGTTGCATTTACTCTCTCATTGCAGAGTGTTTGCCCTGAGGTGCAGCTGGCATTTTCCTGTGTGCTAAGCTACTACCCCACTCTTGTTGTCAGCTGACTCCAGACCCAGAACTTTATTCTTTTTTTTTTTTTTTTAAGTGAGAAAGCAGGATTTATTGAGAGGACAGAAAAGCTCCCACAGTGGGAGGGGACCCGAAGGGGTTGCCCAGAACTTTTATTCTTAATAATTATCTTTAATCTTTCTGTGTTTCCTTCAAACCCACATTTAATCCTTCAGCATATTTTACCAGCTGTACTTCTAAAACAAACCAAATCTAACTAGTTTTCTCTGTCTCCATTCTTCCTTCCAGTTCATTCTCGTGTCATTACTAGTATATTACTCCAATAACCTCCTTATTGATCTCTCTGCTGCCAGTACTGCCCCCAGTTTTGGGCCCCTTTCTCCTTTCTAGCTTCATCACATATGACTCTCTTCCTTGCTCACTGTACTCTGATATAGCAATAATTATGCATTCTTTTTTATTCTTGTTATATTTGCCTTTTCTTTGTTTTTTCTCCTTGGTCATTCTTTCCAGAGGTTTGTCTGTTTTATTAGTCTTTTCAAAGAACCAGCTTTTGCTTTGTTGACTCATTCAGTGGTATCTTTTATTTCTGTCTAATTCATATCTATGTTTATCTTTATTATTTCCTTTCTTGTACTTTCTTTGGCTTGGAATCACTCTTGTGCTTTTTCTTACTTCTTGAATTAAATTCTTAGCTCTTTATTTTTAAGCCTTCATTTTTGCTTAATACAATCATTTATAACTATATAGTTCCCACTTAGGACCACATTAACTTTCTTCCGTGAATTTTAAGTGTTTTTTAATAGCCAATGTGATTTCTTCTTTGCTCCATTGGTTATTTAGAAGTATATTCTTAAATTTCTGATTTTTAAAAAATTTCAATTAAATTTCATCGAATTTACAAGTTCAACACTCATGATGCAACATGACAATGATGCAATACACAGAAAGAAAAATGTTCTAGTGTGCTTTCTCTTCCTGTTTGTACCCCACCTTCTCCACCCTCTGTCCCACCTCCTAGAAGCAGCTACTGTTATCTTTTATATGTTCTGCAATATACTGTCCAGAAAAAGTAGTAAGCTGCAGTAAAATATGCAAGTATTTATAATGTATATGTTAGATTCAGTGTGCAAAAAGTTATAAGATACCAAGTAGTTAACATCAAGAATTCCACATGTTGCCTTTTTATAACCATATCCACCTCTTCTACCCCCAATTCCCAACTCCAGTGACCACTAATTTGTTTTTCATTTCTATAATTTTGTCATTTCAAGTATGTAGCTGTACAGTATGTATTTTTGGCACTGGCTCTTTAATCATTCAGCATATTTCCCTGGAGATTTATCCAGGTTTTTCCATGTATCAGTAGTTTGTTTCTTTTTATTATTGAGTAGTAGTACATATTATAGTTTGATTATTTACCTGTTGAAGAGCATCTGGGCTGATTCTATTTTTTTGGCTATTACAAATAAAATTGCTTTATGAGTATTCATTTTTTAAAATATGTAAACATACATTTTAATTTCTCTGGAAGAATTTCCTAGGAGTGCAGTTGCTAGGTCATATGGTAATTGCATGTTTTTCTCTTTAAGTAACTGCCAAACTATTTTCCAGAGTGCCTATACCATTTATATTTCTACTAGCAATGTTTGAGTGATCCAGTTCCTCTGCATCTTTGCTGTAATTTCATGTTGTCACCATTTTTAAAAATTAATTTTCATAGCTGTGTACTAATATCTTTTTGCAATTTTAATTTTTTTTTTTTTTTTGAGTCGTAGTCTCACTCTGTTGCCCAGACTGGAGTGCAGTGGCCGCTCCCGGCCACTGCAGCCTCGAACTGCTGGGCTCAGGCGATCCTTCCGCCTCAGCCTTCCGAGTAGCGGGAATTACAGGCACGCGCTACCACGCCCAGCTGATTTTTTGATTTATTGTAGAGATGAGGTCTCGCCGGGTTGCCCAGGCGGGTCTCGAACCTGTGGACTCAGGCAATCCACTCACCTCAGCTTCCCAAAGCGCGGGATTACAGGCTGAGCCACTGAGCCTGGCTTAAATTCACATTTTTCTAATGGCTAATGATGTTGAACATTTTTCATGTGCTTGTTTGCCATCTGTATATCCTTTTTGATAAAATTGTTTGTTTTTGCTGTTGGACTTTGAGAGTTCTTTGTATGTTCTAACCAACTACATTTTTTTAATTTTTGAGCCAGAGTCTCACTCTGTCGCCTAGGCTAGAGTGCAGTGGCATGCTCACGGGCACCCCTGCGTCGACCTGTTGGACTCAGGTGATCCTTCCGCCTCAGCCTTCCATGTAGCTGAAACTACAGGCGCACGTTACCACACCCGGCTAATTTTTTGATAAATTGTAGATATGAGGTTTCACCAAGTTGCTCGGGCTGGTCTCAAACCCCTGGACTCAGGCAGTCCTCTCACCTCAGCCTCCCAAAGTGCTGGGATTACAGGCTTGAGCCACCACATCTGGACTCCAACTACATTTTTTAACTTTTTTGTTTTTGGTAATTGGTTTCTAATTTAATTATGTTATTCAGAGAATGAACTCTGTATGATGTCAATTATTTGGTACTTTTTAAGAATTGCTTTATGGTTTGTAACTATATGGCTTAAAAATAATGTGTTTTTTTAAATTGTTGGATATAGAGTTCTATGTGTGCATTAGATCACACTTGTTAATTTTGTTGTTCAGAACTTCTGTTATCTGATTGATCTATTGATGGTGGAGGAGTATGTTTAAATTTCCTATCCTGATTATGGAATTCTTATTTTTCCTTGCAATTCTGTTACACTATGCTTTGTATATTCTGAGTACATATTAATAAGAGCATATTATAGGCTTAGAATTGTAATATCCTTGTGTAGTTACCTTTGTTTCCTCTGATTTATTTATTTATTTATTTATTTTTATTTTTTGAGTTGGAGCCTCACTCTGTCACCCATACTGGAGTGCAGTGGCCGCTCCCGGCCACTGCAGCCTTGACCTGCTGGGCTCTGGCGATCCTTCCGCCTCAGCCTTTTAAGTAGCGGGAACTATAGGTGCATGCTACCACGCCCAGCTAATTTTTTTTTATTTATTGTAGAGATGAGGTCTCGCCAAGTTGCCCAGGCTGGTCTCAAACCCACGGACTCAGGCAGTCTACTTGCCTTGGCCTCCCAAAGTGCTGAGATTACAGGCTGAGCCACCGAGCCCGGCCTCATCCTTTCTTTTTAACCTGCCTATTCTTTGCTTTTCCTTTCTCTTCTTTTGTCCTTTTATTGAACAGATATACCCTTTCTCCCATCATGCAACTGACTTGGAGTTATATATGACATTTTTATTCCTTTAGAACAGAAAAGCTTTAACTTTTAAGCTTACATATATTCAGACCAAATATCTAAGCTAATCAAAGTGTTTTCTCGAGCAATATAAGGACCACCCCCTCTCATGTTTCTTGCTATATAGCATTTTGGTGACACTTAGATTTTGGTCATTGTTGTTTTTATCTATTTACTTATTTATTTATTTATTTACAGTCGATGCTTATCTAGGTCTAATTTCTTGTTTACCCATTTCTTTGCCTACTCTTTATTCTGGTGCCAATTTCCTGCTTTCTGAAGCTTTTTCACCCTGAGTCTGTTAGTGATAAACTCAATCTTTGTCAATGTCTCTATTTCATCTTTAATCTCCAATTATAATTTAGTTGGTTCTGTAATTACATATTAATAGTGATTTTTCTCTCAGCACTTTTTCTTCTGGCTTCTTTTGTTGCCTTTGAGAAGTCTGAAGTTAGTGTAATGTAGTTCTTTTGTAGATGAATTCTTTTTTTCTGGTTAATTCTCTTTTGTTTATATTTGCAACCTCACCTTTAGCTTTTTAGATATGAACTTTGTTTTTATTTATTCTGGTCAAAATTTGTTTTGCTTCTTGAAATCGGATGATTTAAGTCTTTTATTGGCAAGAAAATTTCCAGCTATTTTTTTTTTTAACTTTAAAGATGGATACAACTCAGGATTAGGTATACAAATGTTCATTATGCCGGTACCCTTGTTGATGAGATGTGCCCCCTGCCCCCTGGCAGATTCCCACTACTGCCAATCCCGCCTCCTCCGCACTCCACAGTTTCCCGCTAATCCTTTTCTTACATTATTGTGAAAATTGCTCAAGGTCTGCTTATGAGTGAGAACATGTGATACTCAGTTCTTTGTTTCTGTGATAGATCACTCAGTATTATAGACTCTGAGTCTGTCCAAGTTGCTGTGAAGTTCATAATTTTGTCCTTCTTTATGGCTGCATAATATTCCATCATGTACATGTACCACTTTTTTTTTATCCAGTCCTCTTTCTGTGGGCAGCATGGTTGGTTCCACATTTTCGCAATTATGAACAATGCTGCAATAAACATACATGTGCAGGTATCTTTCATAGAGTGATTAGAGTTCCTCTGGGTGTATTCCCAGTAGGGGAATTGCAGGGTCGTGTGGAAGGTCGATTTTTTGATCTTTTAGGAATTGCCAAACTCTTTTCCACAGCGGTTGTACAAGTTTACCCTCCCACCAACAGTGTAGAAGTATTTTCGTTTCCCTGCATCCTCACCAGTATCTGTTGTTTTTGTGTTATTGATGATGGCCATCCTGACAGGAGTTAGGTGGTATCTCAGTGCGCTTTTAATTTGCATTTCATTGATGATTAGTGCGCCTGAGCATGTTTTCATGTATCTGTTGGCTGTTCATATGAATGACTTATTTGAGAAATGTCTATTCATATCTTTTGCCCACTTTGTAATGGGGCTGTTTGTTTTTTTCTTTTCAGCAAGTTTGAGTTCCTTGTAGATCCTAGATGTTAGGCCTCTGTCAGATATACAGTTGGCAAATATTTTTTCACAGTCTGTGGCCTGTCTTTCCACTCTCTTGATGGTTTCTTTGGCTTTGCAGAAGTTTGTCAGTTTTATGAGGTCCCATTTGTGTATCTTATGTCTTATGGCATGGGCACTTGGGGTTTTGATCAGGAATGGTTGCCATATCCAATTTCCATAAGGGTGTTTCCTCCATTTTCTAAGGTTCCTATAGTTTGAGGTTTTACGTTTAGCTCTCTGATCCACTTAGAGTTGATTTTTGTGTGTGGTGATAGGTAGGGGTCTAGTTTTAGTCTTCTGCATGTGGTCAACCAGTTTTTCCCAGCACCGTTTACTGAATAGGTTCTCCTCTCCCCAGTGGTTGGTGGTGGAGGCTTTGTTGAAGCTGAGTTGGTTGAGAAATTTAAGTTTTGCCTCTGGAATCTCTATCCTGTTCCATTGATCTATATGCCTATTGTTGTAGCAATACCAGGCAGTTTTGATTATTGTAGCTTTATAATGAAGCTTAAAGTCTGGGAATGTGATGCCTCCCGCTTTGTTTGTTTTGCTGAGGATTGTTTTGGCAGTTCGTGGTCGTTTATGTTTCCATATGAATTCCTGTATTGTCTCTTCCAGGTCTGAGAAGAATGCTGCTGGTAATTTAATGGGTATTGTGTTAAATCTCTAGATTTCCCTGGGTAGGATGGACATCTTAACAATGTTGATCCTTCCAATCCATGAGCATGGAATATTTTTCCATTTGTTTG
>CAUYQG010065012.1:0-24838 GCA_963574415.1 Tarsius wallacei | reverse complement strand
TCGGTCTCTTGAAGTGATCATTCATCTCTTGAAGGTTTTGTTCTGTCTTTTTGAGCCTTCTTTTCTATGTTTTTGACAGTTTGGGTTAGTTCTATGTTTTGGTCTTCGAGCTCTGAGATTCTCTCTTCTGCTTGGCTAATTCTGCTTTCCATGCTTTTTAGTTTGTTAATTTATTTCCATCACAGTGTTCTTTACTTCTGTTATTTCTGCCATCAGCTTCTTCCTATTTTCTTCTTGTCTCTCCTCAATTTTTATTATTCTCTCTATTAATGTCTTCATATCTGGGTTTGTTGCATGTGACCAGTCATTCTGGGGGCTCTTCATTGTTTGTGTTTTAAACTCTGTCTTCTCAGTGTCTGACCTTCCAGGGGTCTGTGTGAGACCTATACTCTTCTTTTGGTTTTTCTTCATTTGTGCTGTTTTTTCCTCCCTACTTTTTTCTTTCCTCCACGTCACCGTCTTCTTTAATTCTGTTATTCAGCAGTGGAGGGGTTGCTTTTACTTCTGTTTGTTCAATCTCCTATTCTTCTTTATGTATATCCTCTTACTTCGATTCTGGACTTGCACTGTAGATTGGGAGTAGTCCCTTTTTACACTCTTGAGATTTAGTTATGGGGGGGAGCTGTGATTCAAAAATCTATCTGCAGGTCCTGGTATCTGGTATCTGCCGACAGGTGTGTGGATAATCTGAAACCCACTTCCCACTGTCTTTTAATCTGTCTGTGCAGTGGGGTTGTAGGTTTACTCCCTGAAATAAAATGAGGTTAACAGAGGGAAGAGATTGGATCAGACAGTATGGGAGAGGTGAGTGGGAAGAGAGAAGGGTAAGGGGGAGAACAGATGGATATACCAACAAATGGAGAGAGAGACAAAAACTGAAATGGATAAAAACAGGAGACCATGGCTACAAACTGACCAATTCTGAAACAAACGAACAAAAAAAACTAAAACATACACTGATGCTAACATACAAGCTAACCAATCTTCTTATTGGTGTGCTATTCCTCTCTATAAAGATATGGTTTACAGAGAGAAGAAAAGGAAAAAGAAAGAAAAAAAATAATAAAATAAAATAGAAAACAAAACAAACAGACAAACAAACAAAAAGGGCCAAAACAAAAGGAATAGAATCGAGTTAGTAAACTAACAGAACCAATCAAGCACACTCTGAGGCTTTTCGTTTAAGTTCAATGTCCTTTCAGCTCTGATTTCTGGCTGTTTTTTCAGGCTGGTAAGTTTGTTCACAGGGTCAGTTTCCCCTTTTGGTGTTGTTACCTTGAGTCGCCAGCAGGTGGTGCAATCTCAGGGCTCCAGATGATCTTTATCTCAGCTGCTCCTCCCACCGGGGAGGGAGCCAGAAAGGGAGCCAGAAGGAAGCCGGAAATGGAAGCCTGGCCCCAAGGCACACAGGAGGATATCCAAGGCTCAGCTGGACGACACAGTGGCAGTAGTGTTAGCGGCGATCTCAGCAGATCCTGTGTGCAGGAGTTCCAAGGTCCGAAGGCGTGGATCACCTCGACACAGGCTGCGGCGGTGGGGGGCATGGGAGGGGTGGGCAGAGCCAGATTTGCTGCAGCAGCGGCGGCTGCTGCCGGGACCCCTGTGATGCTTCTGTGGTGTCTGTGGCTGAGTCCCATGTGAAGAGCAGGCCCCCAGGGAGAGAGCCCGAGTCTTTCTGTGTCCACTTTCAGGGAGGTCTCACAGACCAAGCTGACCCGTCGCCATCTTGCTGGAAGTCCCTGATATTTTATTAATGTCTAAGAATGACCTTTACTCATGCCAAGTTTCTATTAGGAATTGAAAAGTCTATTTGTAACATGAGCAATTGTTCCTAATTTGTCTGTTTCAGATATAGCTGTATTACTGTCAGATTTTATTAACGTGAGAAATCTAATACTGAAAGCATGACTAGGACTGAAAACTAGCTATATATCTCAGGATGAGTTTCTATGAGTGAAATTTAGTTTAAAAAGTCAACTGGGAATAAACTATCATTTTTTAAGTTTCTATATATGTCAGGTACTCTTCTAGATCATTTATATTTTACAAAATTTAAAAAATATACATATTTATTAATATTATCCTGAGTGCACACAGGAAGTTTCTGAAGCAGAGCATATTTTTATTTATTTTTAATTAAAAATTTTAATTTTTTAATAGATTTAAGGGGCACAAGTGCATCTTTGTTACATAGATATATTGTGTAGTGTTGAAGTCTGGGCTTTCAGTGTAACCATCACCTAAATAGTGTGAATTGTACTCAGGAGGTTTTTTCTCATCACTCATTATCTTCCCACCCTCCCAGATTTTGGAGTCTCTGATGTCTATTCTACTCTTTATCTCCATGAACACACTGTTTAGCTCATTAAGAATATGTGGTATTTGACTTTCTGTTTCTGAGTTATTTCACTTAAGATAATATCTTCCAGCTCCATCAAGTAGTTGTAAAAGACATGGTTTCAGTTTTTTAATAGCTGAGTAGTATTTTGTGGTATACATATACCACATTTTCTTTATCTAGGCATCCATTGATAAATACTTTAGTTGATTCCATGACTTTGTTATGGTGAATAGTGCTATGATAAATATGCAAGTGCAAGTATCTTTCAGATATAACAATTTCTTTTCCTTTGAGTAGATACCCACTAGTGAGATTGCTGGATCTAATGATAATTTTCTTTTTAGTTCTTTGAAAAATCTCCCTACTGTTTTTCACATAGGTTGTACTAACTTACATTCCCACTGACAGTGTGTAAGTGTTCACATTTCTCTGCATCCTTGCCAACATCCGTTGCTTTTTGACTTTTTAGTAATAGCCATTCTGACATGTGTAAAATGACATTTCATTGTGGTTTTAGTTTGCATTTTTCTGATAACCAAAGAGGTTGAACATTTTTTAATATGTTTGCTGGCAGTTGTATGTATTCCTTTGAAATGCCTGTTCATATCCTTTGCTTACTTTTTAATGGTGTTATTTAGTTTTTTCAAGTTGAGTTGTTAGAGTTCCTTTTAGATTCTGAATATTAGCCCTTTGTTGGATGTATAGTTCTCCCATTCTGTAGGTAGTAAGTTTACTCTGTTGATTATTTATTTTGCTATACAGTAGCTTTTTTGTTTAATTAAATCCAATTTGTATAGTTTTGGTTTGTTGCATTTGCTTTTGATTACTTGGTCATAAATTCTTTGCCTAGGCCATTGCCCAGCAGAGGTTTTCCTAGGCTTTCTTCTAGGATTCTTGTAGTTTCAGGTCTTACACTTAAAACTTTAATACATCTTGAGTTATTTTGTATATAGTGAGAGATAGGGGACCATTTTTATTCTTCTGAATATGGCTGTTGAGTTTTCCCCACACAATTTACTAAGCTAAACAAGGGTGTCTTTTTCCCAGTGTATATTTTTTTTCAATTTTGTTGAAAATCAGTTGGTTGTAGGTATGTAGCTTTATCTATGAGTTCTCTATTTCATTCCATTGATCTAAATGTCTACCTTTACATTGGTACTATGCTGTTTTGGCTACAATAATCTTGTAGTATAATTTGAACACAGATAATGTGATGCACCAGCTTTGTTCTTTTTGATTAGAATTGCTTTGGCTATTTGGGTTCTTGTTTGGTTCCATATGAAATTTAGGATTGTTTTTTCTAATCCTTTGAAAAAGGATATTGGTAATTTAATAGGAATTGCATTGAATCTGTAGATTGCTTTGGGCAGTATGGTCATTTTAGCAGTATTGAGTCTTCCAGTCCATGAGCATGAGACATCTTTTCCATTTGTTTGTGTCATCTACAATATCTTGTTTAGATTTATAAATGGGATTGAGTTCTTGATTTTGTTCTCAGCTTGATCATTATTGGTGTACAGAAATGGTACTGTTTTTGTATGTTAATTTTGCATTCTTAAACTTTACTGGTCATTTATCCAGCTTAAGAGTCTTTCAAAGGATTTTTTAGGGTTTTCCAGGTATAAGATTATATTATCAGATTATTTGACATTTCTTTTTCAACTTGAATGCCTTTTGTTTCTTTCTCTTGCTTGTTGCTCTAGCTAGGACTTCCAGGACTATGCTGAAAGTAGTGGTGAAAATGGGTATTGTTCTGTTCCAGTTCTTTGAAAGAATGCTATTTTCATTTATTTATAGCAAATTATGAGAGACGTATAGATTAAAACCACACACATAGGAGTTTGTATTTTAACTGAGGAACAATTAAAAAATGACTGTGAGTTCTTATATAAGCTATTCTCCTTTCTACTTTGGAAACATAATGGGAAGGATTCTGAGTTCTTACTCTAATTATTTGGAATGTAAATGTCTGTAGGGGAAAAATGAGGATTTTCAGCTTTACAAACCAGATAGTATCTGCGTCTCTTTCTGGAGTTCTCTCACTATCTAAACTGGTCATAAATTAACGTTCAAGGGTTGCTTTTAGCCCAGGTACAAGTTTGTATAAAATTTGCTTAGAAAGTCCTAACTGTGCAGAAACATAAAAATATTTTCCCTATAGCCCCAGATATATATTATAACATTAAAACCCATATAACACTTTTTTCTCTGTCTCTTTTACAGAAGGAGAATTGAAGGTCAGAAAGTATAAGTAAAATTTTCAAGGCCACTCAACTAGTAAGGGAAAGATTTATGATTGAAACTTAAGCTGGTCTGATGTGAAGGATTTTTGGTGGTTAAAATGCTTGGTTTGAAAGACAGGCTTGAAGAACACATATTTCACATCTCCATTTTCAACAGGCCCACAGTGAAGTGATTCTGAGAATATTAGCATTTACCTCCTGCTTTAAGACTTTTTTTGTGATGATTTGGCACAGTGAACCACTTATAAATATCATGGAAGTGGAAGAAGCAAACAGCTTGATAAAAATAGTTAGGAAAATAGAATTAAAATTTAGGAAGATATATTTTAAGATATATTTATTTTTCCCTTTCTATGGCCTCACGCTATTACTTTGTTCCTAAAGTGTTTCCTCAAAGATTGGAAAGACTATTTTTCTCTCCACAGGACTTGGTTTTTTCCCCCATTCCAATAAAGACATATTTTCTTCTATTTGTATTATTTTGATGTAGGCTTAGAATATGCATGTAGCCCATATGATAGCATATGCTTCTCATAGGTGTTACAAAGGCCCAGATGATCCTTATTGCTGATCTTATTTTTGAGTTATAACTTCCCAGTAGGTGAATTTAATAAGGACAGAGAAGACAGAATGAGTTAGATTATCTTTTGTCAATTTTTGCTTTGTGTCATCATTAGGTGACAGTAAAGGCTTTATGGTTATGATGACCTGAGTTTATCCCTCCCATTGCTAAGGAGAACACAAGTTGCCAATGTGTTAAAATATTCTTTACTCCTGTCTTATTCAATTCTACTGCAATAAAAAGGGCAAAGCTGGTGATAATGCCAAAATACTGTAGTGCAAAATACTCTAGTTCAAACCAGGTTTTCCAGGACTTGAGCAAACCCAGTATGTATCAGGAGCCTCAGGAATCATGTGGGAGTGCAGCTGTATGTTCCAGGCTGACTCTGTCTGCCTCAGTGTCACAGGGGGCCAGGGATAATCCTGTGATTGTAAGTGTTGTGGTGAGGCTCAATTCATCTGTGAATGTATTTTTTTAGGGCTTGAAGGTCCTGTGAGGTATAACCCTTGAGAAAGGCTGAAGAATGAAAGGCAACAGCTAGGAATTGACCACTGCTACTCATTTCCAGGCCCTACCAGCAAAATCATAGCCTTGTCACTGGTTAGTGCACATGCCTGAGTATGCCTTGGTGTAGTTAGAACCTGGATCCAAACCTCTGGTCAATGTTAGTCAAGAGAGATCACCAGAGATTGGGGCAGGCTGTGCTCTGAGGGAGCTTCTGATGGCAGTTCTGCCTGTGGCTGTACTTGCTCACTTCTATTGGAAAGATACATAAGAAAGGGAAATAATCTCTTGATTTCCTGTCATTGTCTCTTCCCTTCTTATCTCCTTCAGTTGCCTGTTCTCCAGGGTAAAGAAAAGAAGTAGATATTTTCCTTAAACAACTGATTTATTTTACTTTGAGGGATGGGAGGGAGGTTGTGATTATTGTGTGGAATGGGAAAATTAATCTTTGTTTCATCTCCACTGGGTGTCTGATATTTTGCATACATTCTCTTATTTTGGCCTTATGTAAGCCATACAAGGTAAGCATTCATTTCATCATCCATTTATTTATTGACTGTTTATTATGTACCATACACCATTCTAGGGGCTGATTATTAATATCTTTAATTTAAAAATGAAGAAAAAGAATCTGAGAGACACTAAGTAACTTGCTCCAAGTTATGCACTTAATAAGTGGAGAAACGGAATTCAAATCCAGGACAGGTCTTTCAACTGGCCTCTGAAGATTTCTTCTGTACAAGTGAGAGGTAGTAATTATAAAGGCCTTTAGTAAGAAATTTAATTTTTGTAAGGATCCCTGTTAATTGGACCAGTTTCCCCTGAATGATTAAAACTGAAACGATATCTCCACGTATTTTTTTGTGGAACAAAAATGGAAGTGTGTGGAGACTGGGATTGCTTCTCTTTCCTTCTTTTTAGTTTTCTTCTACATCACTTCCATTCTCCTGACTCCAGGAACCAGGGCCAGTGTCATTAAACCTTTCCCCCTCTATCATTCATTCCCTCTTCTTCGATGTAGATGAGCAATTGTTCTTAGTCTTATGCACAGTGCTTTGCAAGCTCAGCTTCAAAGATCTCTTCCAACCATGTATTGACCACTAAACTATCCTTAGGTAGAAATATGAAGCTTCTACTGCCAATTGCTCTGACCATTTCATTAGAATTCAATGTAAATAAAGTATCATATTTCAGATTCCATTCAGAACTAAGTAAAAATAATTTGTAATGTGTTAGGCATTTGGATGATCATTCTATTGATACTTTTTATCTGTAATAATAATTGTTTTGATTTGTGCCATGATGTGTGGAGACTTTGGAGAAGGCTTTTTCCTACTTATTTTGTAGAAGAGAGAATAAAATGTTTTGTTCATTTTATTTATGAAATAATTAAATATTGGGGTGGGGGCACACCTCATCAACAAGGGTACCTGCATAATGAACATGTGTATACCTAACCCTGAGAACCCTACATTTTTAAAATAGAAAAATTAAAAGTTAAGAAATATAAAAAATAATTAAATATTATTTAATTAATAAAATATTAATTCTTAAGTTTTAAATTTAAACCCTTCTTACATTCAAATGGTTTTTGGCATTACTTAATGGCTAATCATTCTAGTTTAAACCATTTTGCCATAATTTTTCAATGAGTTATTTATTCAGACTTAGAATAATAGATGTATTGCTTAGTTATATTGAGTGACACATTAATAAAGTCAGTCCTTTAAACCGGTAGCTTTAAATTATTTCTTTTATAATTTAACGGGAGTTTTTCAACTATTCTGTTTTATTTTACTGAATAGTCATATCAGGAATGGCTCTGGTAATGTAATTCACATCCAGTTCTTCCATTATGAACTGAATGAATTTTTTATGGCTTTCAGAAATGAATCTCCACCCATGACACAATTACAATGGTAAAAGAACAAATGAAAATTAAGTCTTCTTAAAAGTAATAAAGCCATGCAGGCTTTATATTGAAGGCAAGAAGTTTCCTTAACTTCTACATACAAATATTCAAGTTGTTTCCATTCAAATGAGTGGTGCATATACAAAAAAAAGCTAATTAAAAAAATCACAAATTTATAATGCAGTAAAAGGTGGGCAAGGTCAGCTGTCTCAGTAGGAAACTTGTTGAAAGTTTCTACTTTCAAGTGGAAACTTTAAGTGGGAAACTGCCAGGGGAGGTTGGGGGTGGGATTGGCAGTAGAGGAAAACTGCAAGGGTGAGGGGTGTGGCGGTGGGATTGGAAGTAGTGGGAATCTGCTGAGAGAGGGGAGCAAACCTCATCAACAAGGGTACTGCATAGTGAACATTTGTATACTAACCCTGAATTGTACCCCACATATTTAAGATAAAAAATTAAAGAAAAGAAAGTAACACTTTAGGTTTTTTTTATAGTCCTTCAGATAAAAGTTATTTTCCGACTTTTTTTCACACACACGAAATAGTGAAGTATTTCTTGTCTGGTTTCTTTGATTTTGCAAACTGATTAGATCTATCATGCTTTTGTCTCCAATTTCTGTTCTTATCCTATAAGTAATGCTTCTTTTATTGTTAAACCACATCTTTACCAATGTGTGGACACATTGTTTACTTTTCCAAACCACTTCTACTTTCATGAGAAATAAATACCTCCAGCTTCTTGACTACTACTGGTCACAAATACCCCACTATTGCTTCTAAAATATTATCATTAAGGCAGTTTATCACTGTTTACCATTAAGTTATTCTGGTAAACCCTGTTTGAATGCTATGATATAAGTTAATTATAGATAAAAGTAAGAGATTGGAATATTTCAGAATAAACATTTTCTCGAAACCAAGGGGAAAATATTCAGACTATAGTCTATATCTGTTTCAGTATCGGAAAAATTCAGATACAGATCCTTTTTTCTACTGGCATGGAAGAAATTCTTTAAAATAAATCACAGAATAGAGTAAATGTAAGTCTAAAAAAAGAATACAAAAATTTTGCAGAAGGTATTTTGCTTTCTAAAGGTGTTAAGTTAATTTTATTACCTAAATTTCTCCATTTGGAGTATTTTCTATGGGGCTTAAATTTAATCAGTAGAAGTTTTAAATTTACAATAAGGTACTCTTTTGGAATATCATTAAATGACCTATAGGAAGAATACAGCTTCATTTACACACTGGTCAGCCATTTTTAAGGACAAATGAAGAGAGTTTTGATTGAGGAGGTAGAGAAAAACCCCTTACCCCAAGTCTCACTGGCTCCTAACATGACTTTTTTGCTGCAGTTGAATTGTTTTTCAGGTTCTTATAATAAACAGAATTAATATCCAAAATGTTTGCTGAGTGGAGTAACAAAATATATTGATAGTGTGTTGTTTTATGACATGGCCATTGAGATGTTTTCACAACTCCAAATTACTTACAAAATAATTTTTTTGTGTTAAACAGCCCTTTAGACAAGATATACATCACTAAACTAAACAAATACACAAATAAAAGTTTAATATTAATGATGAGTTGGTTGAGAAATTGAGGTTTTGCTTCTGGAAACTCTATCCTGTTCCATTGGTCTATATGCCTGTTCTTGTTCCAATAACAGGTTATTTTGATTACTGTAGCTTTATAATAAGTTTAAAGTCTGGGAGTGTGATACCTCCCGCTTTATTTTTATTTGCTGAAGATTGTTTTGGCTATTCATGATTGTTTATGTTACCATATGAATTCTTGTATTGTCATTTCCAGGTCTGAGAAGATTGCTGCTGGTAATTTAATTGGTATTGTGTTAAATCTGTAGATTACCTTGGATAGGATGGACATCTAAACAATATTGATTCTTCCAACCCATGAGCATGGAATATTTTTCCATTTGTTTGTGTCATCTTTGATTTCTTTGAGCAGTGTTTTGTAGTTTTCCCTGTAAAAGTCTTTTATGTCTCTGGTTAGGAAGATGCCAATGTATTTCATTTTTTGTGACTATTGTGAATAGGATTATGCTTTTTATTTGGGTTTCTATTTGTTTAATGTTGGTGTATAGAAATGCAACTGTCTTTTGCACATTTATTTTATACCCTGAGACTTGCCTCCACTACCAACCACTGGGTTAAGGAGAACGTATTCAGTGAAATGTGCTGGGAAAAGTGGCTGACCACATGCAGAAGATTAAAACAAGACCCCTACCTGTCACCATACACAAAAGTCAACTCTAAATGGATCAAAGACCTAAATGTAAAGCCTCAAATGATAAGAACCTTAGAAAATACAGGAGACACCTTTATGGAAATTGGAACTGGCAACCAATTCCTGATCAAAACCCCAAGTACCCAGGCCATAAGAGATAAGATAGACAAGTGGGACCTCATCAGACTAACAAGCTTCTGCAAAACAAAACGAAACAAAACAAAACAAAAACATCAAGAGAGCTGAGAGACAGCCCATAGACTGGGAAAAAATATTTGCCAACTCTATGTCTGACAAAGGCTAGTATCTACAAGGAACTCAAATGTGCCAAAAAGAAAACAAAAAACAAGAAACAAACAAACAAAAACACCCAGTCCCATTACAAAGTGGGCAAAATATATGAATAGACATTTCTTGAAAGAAGACGTATAAGCAGCCAACAGATAACATGAAAAAATGCTCAGCCTCACTAGTCATCAAAGAAATGCAAATTAAAACTACACTGAGATACCTCCTAACTATAGTCAGGATGGCCATCATGAATAACTCAAGAAAAAACAGATGCTGGGAGGATGCGGGGAAAAGGAAACACTTCTACACAGTTGGTGGGAGTGTAAACTAGTACAACCTCTGTGGAAAACAGTGTAGTACTTCCTAAAAGATCTAAAAATCAACCTTCCATATGACCCTGCAATCTCCCTGCTAGGAATATACCCAGACGAACTGAAATCACTCTATAAAAAAGATACCTATACACATATGTTTATTGCAGCATTGTTCACAAAAACATGGAAACAACCATGCTGCCCATCGAAAGAGGACTGGATAAAAAAATGTGGTGCATATACATGATGAAATATTAAGCAGCCATAAAGAAGGACAACATTATGAACTTTACAGCAACCTGGATGGACTTAGAGTCTATCACACTGAGTGATCTTTCACAGAAACAAATAACTGAGTATCACATGTTCTCACTTATAAGTGGACCTTGAACAATTATCTTAATAATATAAGAAAATAATTGGCAGTTTGGGAAACTACTGGGAGATGGCGGGAAGGCAGATTGGCAGTAGTGGGAATCTGCCGGGGAAGGGAGGGACACACCTCATCAACAGGGTTACTTGCATAATGAACAGTTGTATACCTAACCCTGAATTGTACCCCACATCTTTAAAATAAAAAAAAGAGTTTAATATAAATAAACTCAAAATTACTTTTTTGAGTTCCCACTTTTTTATTTTCTACACAGAATATTGTAGAAGAGAATAGAATATTGGGAGCTATTGCTCAAGATTGAAGAGGAAGGAATGCTGCCTCACTCATTCTACAAAACCAGTATTACTCTGACACTAAAGCCAGGAAAAGACATAACAAAAAAAAAAAAAAAAAGAAAAGAAAAAAAAGAAAAAAAAATGATAGACCAATATCTCTTATGAACATAGATGTGAAAATCCTCATCAAAATATTAGCAAACTGAATTCAACAGCACATTAATACAAATAATACACCATGACCAAGTGGATTTTATCGCAGGGATGCAAGGGTGGTTTCAACATATGTAAGTCAACACATTATCCACAATATAAACAGAATTAAAAACAAAAATTATATGATCATTTAAACAGACACAGAAAAAGCATTTGATAAAATCCAGCATCCCTTCATGATGAAAACCCTCAGCAAAATAAGTGTAAAGGGAACATTCCTCAAAGGAATCAAAGCAATATTTGCAAACATGCAGCCAATGTTATCCTGAACAGAGAAAATTTGAATGCATTCTCCCTCAAAACTGGAGCAAGACAAGCATGCCTACTTTCACTACTCCTATTCAACATAGTACTGGAAGTCCTAATCGGAGCAATCAGGTAAGAAAAAGAAGTAAACATATCCAAATTGGAAAAGAATAAATCAAACTATTTCTTTATGCCAACAATAAGATATTATACCTTGAGAATCCTAAAAGACTCCTGGACTTGATATGTGAATTCAGTAAAGTTTCAGTATACAAAATCAACACAAACAAATCAGTAGCACTGTTATACACTAATAGCAACCAAGCTGAGAATCAAATCAAGAACTCAATTCTATTTACAATAGCAGCTAAAAAGCTAAAATATGTAAAAATGTATTTAACCAAGGAGGTGAACGATCTCTACAAAGAGAAATACAAAACTATGAGGAAAGCAATTATACAGTACACAAACAAAATGGTGAAACATCCCATACTCATGGATTAGAAGAATCAACATTGCTAAAATGACCATATTACCCAAAGTAATCTACATATTCAACACAATCTTTATCAAGCTACCAACATCATTTCTCACAGAATTAAAAAAAAATTAATATGGAACCAAAAAAGAGCAAGGAGCAATTTGTTTTGCTTAGGATAGCCAAAGCAATCCTAAGCAAAATGAACAAAGCCAGAGACATGACATTACCTGTGTTTATACACTGTTGGAAAGCAGTATAGAAATTTCTCAATCAACTTAAAGCAGATCTACCATTGGATCCAGCAATCCCACTACTAGGTATCCACTCAATGGAACAGAGGTAGTTATATAATGAACCAGCACCTGCACGTTCATCACAGCACAGTTCACAACTGCAAAGATGTGGAATCAGCCTAAATGTCCATGAACTGATCAGTGGATAATGAAAATGTGTTATATATATACACTATGGAATACAATTCAGTTATTAAAAATAAGAAAATAATGTCTTTTGTAGCAACTTGGATGGAATCAGAGAGCACCATCCTAAGTGAACTAACTCAGTAACAGAAAAACAAATACCTGAATGCTTTCACTTATAAGTAGGAACTAAACTAATGATATGCAAGACACAGAGAATGGTATAACAGACACTGGAGACTCCAAAAGGGAAGGTGGGAAAGGGTTGAGACACAAAATCACCTATTAGGTATAATGTGCACAGGTGGGTGTGGTGGGTACACTTAAAGTTCAGAGCAAAACTATTTGTTTTTTTTGTTTGTTTGTTTTTTGTTTTGAGTTGGAGTCTCACTCAGTCACCCAGACTGGAGTGCAGTGGTCGCTCCTGGTCACCGCAGCCTCGACCTGCTGGGCTCCGGTGATCCTTCTGCCTCAGCCTTCCAAGTAGCTGGAACTACAGGTGTGTGCTACCACGCCTGGCTAATTTTTTTTTTTTTTTAATTTATTGTAGAGCCAAGGTCTCGCCAAGTTGTCCAGGCAGGTCTTGAACCCGCGGGCTCAGGCAATTCACTCACCTCGGCCTCCCAAAGCACAGGATTACAGGCTGAGCCACCAAGCCGGGCCAGCAAAACTATTTGTACCCCCAAAGCTATTAAAATAATAAAGAACCTTAACATTGCCACAAAGAAAAAAATTGGTTAAATGAATGAATGAATGTGTCTCTTAGTTACTCAACTAGTTGTAAAAATTAAAAACAAGGATCATCTCTTTTATTTTGTGTATCTTTGATAGATTCTTAGGATGCAAAACAAAATAAAACTCATTTTGTATACTCATATGATTAAAAGCTGTCCATAACCAGGATGACATCACATGTGTCCTTTCTACCCAAGTGTATTTTTCAGCAACTCTACTTGCAACCCCAACTCCATATCTTTCCAAATTAGTAGATAATAGAGTTTTTCTAGACAGATTTATCTAGAAATCCTCAGGCATTCACTGGTATCTGTGATTCAGCTGTGGTTGACCTCACCCCTTGCTGTGGAGGACATCTTGGCCAGAAGAATCGACTACCCATGGTCCAGCCACTTTTTGCTTGGGAAACTGGCTACTTTTGCTGTTTTTTGGCTGGTGATTTACCTTGTGACACATTTTCTCTTTACATAAACACAGAGTCCTTTCATGTCTTTGTGCCTTTTCCCATGCCATGTCTCCTGCCTGGAATACCAATCCCTTATTCTTTCTCACCAAACAAACTCTTCTGCTCCCTTTTTAAAGGACTCCTTTCTCTGATTCAACTGAGAAATAGCCACTACCTCTCTCCATTAAAGATATTGCTCTGTTGCCTGTTTCCCCACCGTATTTCACCATTTCAAATTTCCATCATTTTTCCTGTTACATCATTTTTCCTGAGCTCCTAACTCTTCCTGGGCTCAGAGTAGATTTCATTCATTTCTGTGTTGCCTTTGCTTATTTCAGTGCTGGCTTCATATCAGACACTCTGGAGATGCTCTATAAACCAGAGTTAGGGAGGTTAGAATAGGAGAAAATGAGCATTCTCTGGTGTTCAGGTGCCATGCATCCTATTGAGAAAGCATGAAAGAATGGTTTCTTTTCCCTCTGTGAATTAAATGAACTCTTGTTTTTCAGTGAACCCTGCTTCCTTTGGACCTTGAGTAAGAATCCGAAATCTCTGTCTTTGTAAGGCTGTTAATTAAATTCCTTTAGGTGTCTTCAAAAATGCACAGTTCCTGTGTGTGTCCTTTTGTTTTATCTACACACAAATATAAGCAGTCATTACCATTGTAGAATTCAGTCTCTTCCAATTTCCATAAAAAGAAACACGTTTTCTCTCACTATTCTTGCCTTTTCTACAATCTTCACATAAAAGAGCTAATAATACTTTATTACTGATATTACTTTTAGCACTTGAATTACAAATAAACTTTTTTCAGTCTCAGTTATTCCATTCGCATTATCGAGTGATTTCTTTTTGTTCCTTCTGTCCATTAAGACAGGAAGATTTCTTCTGTGAGGTATTTTTATGTCCAGTTCACCTCTGCACTGAGGACATAGCAATCTGGAGTACCAACTTTATGTGGGGTCTCTTCTTTGCGTCTATATCTTTTTTTTTTTTTTTGAGTTGGAGTCTCACTCTGCCACCCAGACTGGAGTGCAGTGGCCGCTCCTGGCCACCGCAGCCTCGACCTGCTGGGCTCCAGCGATCCTTCCGCCTCAGCCTTCCGAGTAGCCGGAATTACAGGCATGTGCTACCATGCCCAGCTGATTTTTTTTGATTTATTGTAGAGATCTTGTGTGAACTAGGATTAACCTTTGATCCACCATTTCCATCATAACATCAGAAGAGGAGCAGGGGTCAGTAGATGAATATAGGGTTGGTTGGTGAGCACTTAAGTTATCTTGTGCTTTATTTTTTGACTCCTAAATATTGCTTACTTTCTTGCCAGCTCAGGGAAGGATTTATATAAATTAATATTTATTTTATTGAATTTTTATTTGTTTTCAGCTAATATGGCAGCTGGGGGATCCAGAATATTATATAGGTATACCCAGAAGCCTAAGCATAGTTTCTTAGTGCATTACTTTAGATAATTTCTATAGGTTTTTTGAATGGAAGTCAAACTACCTTCCTGGGTTGGAGGAGGGAAAAGTATTTAAGTACAGAACATAAATTTGTATTTAAATGAATTACTTAGCCTTAAGGTTAATTGTAAAAAGATAAATAGGTACAAGAGGGTAAGTAATATGACTTAGAAATTTGAGAGTAAATGTACTTTGCTCAAAAAAGTAAAACCAGTAAAATAAAGGTTAGGGAAAAGAATCTCCATTTTTTAAATGGGTGATGAGAACTTTTTAAAATTAAATCCTTCTTTGGAATTTTTGAATTATCTGCGTTTCTATTGAAATGTGGGTTGATATTGTCATATACATGAATTGCTACACATTTTTCTTATCTCTCTTTTCTTTTTACCAGACTTTCTCTTCTTGCTACCACTGTCTTATGTTTTCAAATCTTCAACTTCCCTTTAGTTGATTCTGCTTTAAATTAGCCTCCCAATCTGTTTCCTTCTCTCTCCCTATAGTTTCCTTTCCAATTTTCTTCCTCTTACTCACAGACATACTAGACAGACATTTTGCTCACAGACTGTTCAATCTTTCCCTTTCCTTATCTCCAACATTTTTCTCATACTACTTTTCTTGGTGAAAAACTATTTTTATAGAAATGTTGCTTCTCCAATTAAAAAAAAAAAACAGGAAGCACAAGAAAAATCGTGGAAACCTGAAAAAAAAGTGATGAAAAGCTTGCTGAACAATAGTTATTTTTAAAATGAAGAATGCCTGATAAAGAAATGATCTCTTTGTTTTTACCAAAATGGGCAAAATCCATAGTATTTTCCTTATTATTTGAATGAACAGGTGATGGAAACAAAGATCTAAAGCAACAGTAGGAAAAAAGATGCTATGGAATAGAATTGATTGTTATTGCTAACAATCGTGTAAACTGAAATGACTAATTTTACAGGGATTTTATAGGGTTTAAAAAGATGGATTGATGCTTAGAGGTGAAGGTGAAAATGACTGGGCTAATGCCTTTGGTCCCCACATGAGTAAACTCATTTCTAAGAGCAAGATGTATTAATAAAAAAAACCAACAACGATGGCTTTATGGAATGTTCTGTATGAACATTTACATGTTCATGGAACTTTGCAGATCAGCATGTAGATTAAACATATTTAATCCTCACAACAACCTTAACTCTTGTCCTGTTTTTTTTTTAAGGTGGGGAAACTGAGGCTTAGACTGGTTAGACAAATTTTTCTGGATCATGCAGTTGGTAGATGTGAGGACTGATATTCAAACACTGGTATGCCAGATTCTGAGGTCTGAGCTCTTAACCAAAATGTTGCCTCAACAGTATCTCCTAAAACCAAAAGTAGAAAATGACATAATGTGTGACTGCAGTTATCTTTCTTTTAAGCCTTTTTAAAAAGAAGATTCCTTAGATATCATATTCTTAACTTCATAATTATGATGTTCATAAACTATTTGTAATTAAGAAGCTAATAAACTATGTATAAACTTAAATGGATATTTAATTTCATAGACAAGAAACATAATTCTCAAAAAATGGTAGGAACTAGCTCAAGATCGCGTTTGTTTTTGGTGGGATTATAACCCCATCACTCTTCTGGCAAAAGGCTCAACTCCTAAATACTATACTCTGCTCCCTCCAACAGATTATCTTCCCCACTAATTTCTCACAACACTGGAAATTTTTTGAATAAAAGTATAGTGTACTTGGAAATCCTCCATTAACACATAGTTATGTTGCTCAGAAAGAATATCATCGCTTTTCACTGGGTTTGCATTTTCCTCAGAAGGCTTCTGTTGTTCAGCAGAAAGGAGCAGAAGAACATATTCTGGACCAACTCTAACCCTCTTACAAATTTTCTGTCTGGAAAAAAATATCTATAGTAGCTCTTCAGTGAACAGGTTATTTATGTTACAAAATTATTTGTGAGCATTCAGAACATTGAGAATGGCGGCATCTTAAGTGCAGGCATTCTACTAAATAGTGTTTATATTGAAGAGATTTTTGTTGTTGTTTTTGTTGTTTTCAGTATCTATACAGGTGAAGGTCTAGCCTAACCAATCTCTCTTTGTGACACCATAGGGAGCTGGAGCCTTCATGTTTAGAGAAAACTCTTAAATGATTCCATAAGGAATACTACTGTCCAAGGACACAGAGTCCTGCAATTTGGAGGTGGATGCAGTTGTGAAGCAAGTGACATATACTAATCATTTTCTCTGGCACCCCTCATGCTTTCCAAACTTCACTGCATCACCAACGTTGTCTTTTTTTTTTTTTTCCCCTGTTATGGCATTACAGTCAGAAGGAGAACTGTTTACTGTGGCTTTAAGACTCTTTCAATAAACTTTTTTGGATAGACAAAGGCATTTACTGATTAATGAAATGCCTTGACAAACAATTCTGACATGTACAAAGGAAACTTTCATCACAGTTAAGACCACAGGAGGAAAGTTCAACTTTTACTAAATCTGCACCTAAGAATTAGCAATTTAGAATCCAAGGCTCATTTTTCTTGAATCTCAGAGGTGCAATAATTTACATGGTGAGCAAAGGACTAGTTTAAACAATACATTCCCTTAGGAACTTTGAGCACTAACAATACTGCAAAAACAATACATACTGCCTCATTTATATTTTTGCAGATTCCAGCAGGGTAAGATTTCTTCATAATCAAAATGCAATTGAATCGTTAACCTCATGCTACTCCACAGATGCCTGTGAATTATTTTCTGCTACCAGGAAATTGTTAAATTTTCTAAATTACTGTAATTTGGCACTCATCTTTCATAGCCATTCTTTAGAGAGAATAGGGCTACATATGAGAGGCCTTGGCTTCCTTTGGAGGCAGTGAGTCTCAGGCACTGAGCTCTGTGTTTGTGGCTCTCTCGACAGCTGCCTCTGAGGAGCTGTGAAATTATCCTGTTTTCCCTAATTTGAAGAGTAAAAGCCTCATTGTTGATTGCAGATCTTTTATACTGGCTGGAGTAGGGCTTTCCAGAGTGTGCTATGTTCTTCAGTACGTTGGAGTAATGGGGAACATGGAGACAGGGTCCTAGAAGAATAATTCCACAAGAAATTACAAGTGTACTAAATGAGTGTATGCTTAATTTTTTCTAGTGTTTAAATAACTTCTCACTTTAGTTTCTTTTTTTTAAAGTACAAATCTACAATTTCATCTTTGTCCTATTGCAGCAATACTTAATACAGTCAAAGGACCCCATCTGAGGGCAAACAGTGCAAATATAGACACAGAAAAGCAATGTATTATTTTTCTGTGATTCAGGTAAAGAGGAACAGTTTGCCTTTAACAAGATCCCAACTCAATTGTAGAGTTTACTTAATATGCATTTTTTCTTTTTAATTTCTCTTCTGTTTTCCTTTATTTAAAAGAGCTTCAATTTTGCCATTCATCATTAGCCATAAACTACTATTTTATTTTATTATTAGTTATTATGTATGTTATTTATATAACTGGCAATGGATTTTTTTTAAAAAAGCACTACATATATAATTAAAATCCTGCTGCATAATCAAGATTTTGAAGATTTTTATTTCAAACATAACAGAACTGAACAGTGAAAATACTTGGTCTAAAATTTATATAACCAGCACTTTGGGCTCACAATGCCTTGTTTTTAGAAACTATTCACACTCTTTGCTTTCTTTCGCATCTTTTACCATTTCCTTCTACATTAAGCTGACCTTTTATTTAATGGATTTTCTAGAGGGAGTTCACTGTAATAGAGGCAATCTATTGTTTGGCATGATTTGAAATGACAACTTCACAATATTGGTGTACTTGACATTGTTTCTTAATTGAACAAGAATAGTTTAACAAAGCATTTTCCATATTATTTCATTTTAAACTGGCAAAGCCAGGATGACTCAGATTTTAGGTAAATGACTTAGATTTGGGGAAAATATTAAACTAAGGAGAAAGAGGAAAGTTTAAAGAGGTATGGATTCTGGTTTTGACAAGATGGTGAAATAACACAGATTTCAGATTCCAAGCCTCAAAATTAACTTTGGATAAATTATAGAGCAAACAAGAACTAGGGATTCAAGAAACAAACAAAGGAGAAACCCCTTGAGAGACTGAAGATTGTCTAAGAAGTAGTTTGCACAGGGTAGTTAGTCGGTAGTAGCCTGGGCACATTAAAGCCAAAAGAAGCAAATGGAGAATAGTGTGTAAAAGTAAATTTCTGATGTGGTTCTCAGACCAGTAGCATCAGCATTACCTGGGGACTTATTAGAAATGCAAACTATTGGTTTATTCTAGACTTACTGAGTAAGAAACTCTGGGTAAGGTCCAGCAATTTATGTTTAACAAGCACTTCCTAGTGATTCTAATACATGCTAAAGTTTAAGCAGAGAGAGTTTTAAAGCTCCCATTTGCCCTTTCCTTGCCTTGCCTTGGACCAATTGTGGCCCACACGTTTTACTATAGACATATGCCTCTAGCCCGTCAGATCAAAAAATCAGTGCCATTTCCAGTGAAGAAAGTATTATTATAGCTGTGCAAAAAGTCCTACGTGGTGAGGAGTTACAAACAAGTATAGACTAACCAGCTTATCTCCAGCATTTATTTCTCCACTAAGTTCCACAGGTTATATAGCCTTAGGAGTAGAGTATACTGCCCTCAGGTGATTCACCTAAGACTCTGAAGAAACCCTGATAAGAGTAGCTTCCTCATGGCCTATCGGCCAAAGAGTCACCAAGGATTCAGTATAATCTCAAATACTTTACCTGGAACTTGTCATTGCCTCCCCAGCTCACCTTGCCTGATCTAGTGTTTAATCTGTGCCATCACCATTGACCACATAGAATAGCTGATACTCCCCAAACAATGTGAGCACACAGGTCACAAGAATGAGATGTCTGAGAAGGGGTGGATCCACAGCTGTGAAGCCCAAAGATTACATACACGACTTCAGAGCCAGTTTATGAAAAAAGAAAAATAAAATTGCAAATACAAAATCAAGTGTGAAAATGAATATTTGTTTAGAATGACACAAGATATCACAACAAAGTACACATTTATAAAAGCTGACAGACATCATAAACATCACTAAATCTAGAAAAATATTTTATTAACTAACCAACTGACATAGTTGCTATGTTTTTGGTTCACACTCTTTGATCACCTATTTATCTGCCAACAAATGTATTATCAAAGATAACTGCAATTTAAAACAAGAAAGATATTCTTTCTTATCATATAATTGCACAAAATTTGTTTTTATTACTAACAGCTGAATGCACAAAACATACAACTTTATATACTGACCTTTCTCCTTTTTTATTGATTCATAATAATTGTATATTTATGGAGTACATGTGATAGTTTGACACACACTTACAATGTGCAATGATCAAAGCAGGATAGCTGGGATATTCATTACTTCAAATAATTATGTCTTTTTTGTTAGGAACATTTCAAATCTTCTTTTCCAGCTATTTTGAATGAGTTATTATTACTTATAGTCATCCTACTGTTCTATCTAACACTAGAATTTATTCTATTTAACTGTATTTTTGAACTCATTAACCAACATCTCTTTATTCCTCCTCCTACTCCCTGCCATCCTTCCTAGCTTCTGGTAGCCATCAGACTACTCTCTATCTCCGTGAGATCTACTTTTTTAGCTCCCACATATAAGTAAGAACATGCAACATTTGTCTTTCTGTGCCTGGTTTATTTTACTGAACATAATGACCTCTAGCTCCATCCAAGTTGCTGCAATAACGTGATTTAATTCTTTTTTCCTATTGGCTGAATAATATTCCATTGTGTATATGTACCACATTTTCTTTATCTACTCATTCACTGATGGATACTTGTAAGTTGATCCTACAGCTTGGCTATTGTGAATAGTGCAGATATCTCCTTGATATACTAATTTTATTTCTTTTGGATATATACCCAGCAGTGGGTTATCTGGATCATGTGGTAGGTCTATTTTTAGTTTTTTAAGGAACCTCCAAACTGTTTTCCATAATGGCCATACCAATTTACGTTCCTACCAACAATATACCAGAATTCCCCTTTCTCCACACCCTTGCCAGCATCTGTTATTCCTTTTTTTTTACCTTTTTGATAATAGCCACTTTAACTTGAGTAAAATAATATCTCATTGTGATTTTGGTTTTCATTTCCCTTATGATTAGTGATGTTGAACATTTTTTCATACCCTTTTTGACCATTTGCATTTCTTATTTTGAGAAATATCTATGTGGATAATTTGCCCATTTTAAAATCAGAATTTATATATATATTTGGTTATTAATCCTTTGTCAGATGGATAGTACACAAATATTTTCTGTCATTTCTTTACTCTGTTGATTGTTTTCTTTGCTGTGCAGAAACTTTTTAGCTAGATGTGAGTCTATTTGCTTTGTTGCTTGTGCTTTTGAGGTTTTTGTCAAAAAAATCTTTGCTCAGAACAATGTATTAAAGCATTTCCCAAATGTTTTCTTTGAGTATTTCAAACCTGAGTCCTATATTTAAGTTTTTAATGGACTTGGATTTAATTTTTGTATATGTTAATTTTTGTATATGTTGAGAAATAAGGGTCTGGCTTCACTCTTCTACATATAGATATTTAATTTTCTCTGCACCATTTATTGAAGAGACTGCTCTTTGCTCAGTATATGTTCTTGGTTCCTTTAATCAAAATGTGTTGGCAGTAAATGTGTGGATTCATTTCTGGGTTATATATTCTGTTACATTGGTCTATGTGTCTACTTTTATGCTAGTACCATACGATTTTATAGTATATTTTGAAATCAGATTGGGTGATGTTTAAAGCTTTGTTATTTTGGCTCATGATTGCTTTGACTATTCAGCATCTTTTGTGGCTCTATACAAATTTTAGACTTTTAACTATTTCTGTGAACAGAGTTATTTAATAGAATTTTAACAACATTTTAATAGGGGTTGCACTTGTCTGTAGATCACCTTTGATAGTGTGGACATTTTAGTAATATTGATTCTAATTAGTGAGCATGAAGTATATCTCCTTTTTGTATTTTCTTCAATTTATTTCATCAATGTTTTATACTTTATTTATTTATTTATTTTTATTTTTTGAGTTGGAGTCTCACTCCGTTGCCCAGGTTGGAGTGTAGTGGCACACTCACGGCATCAACATCAACCTGCTGGGCTTCAGCTATCCTTCTGCATCAGCTTTCCAAGTAGCTGTAACTACAGGCACATGCTACCACACCTGGATAGTTTTTAAAAAAAATTATTGTAGAGATGAGGCCTCACCAAGTTGCTTGGGCTCGTCTCAAACCCGCAGACTCAGGCAATCCACCTGCCTCGGCCTCTGAAAGTGCTGGGATTACATACTGAGCCACTGAGCTCGGCCAACGTTTTATATTTTCATTGTAGAGATATTTTACTTCTTTGAGTAAATCTATTTCTAGTTTTTTTTTTTTTGGTTGCTATTATAAATAGAGTTATTTCCTTGATTTTTTTTTAGATGATTTGCTGTTGGTGTATAGAAACGTTATCAATTTTTGTATGTTGATATTGTATCCTGCCACTTTACTAAATTTATTCATTGCTTCTAACAGTATTTTGGTGTAGAGTTGAGGATTTTTTTTTTTTTTGAGTTGGAGTCTCACTCTATCGCCCAGACTGGAGTGCAGTGGCCGCTCCTGGCCACTGCAGCCTCGACCTGCTGGCTCCAGCGATCCTTCCGCCTCAGCCTTCCAAGTAGCAGGAATTACAGGCACGCGCTACCACACCTGGCTAATTTTTTGATTTATTGTAGAGATGAGGTCTCACCAAGTTGCCCAGGCGGGTCTCGAACCCGTGGGCTCAGGCAATCCACTCACCTCAGCCTCCCAAGGCGTGGGATTACAGGCTGAGCCACCGAGCCTGCTAAGGATTTTTAAAATATAAGATTATATTGTTTGTGAACAAGGGTACTTTGAGTTCTTCCTTTCCAATTTGGATGCCCTTTCTTCCACTTGCCTAATTTTGCTCTGACTAGTGCTTTTAGCACTATCTCAAATAAAAGTTTCAATAGTGGACATCCTTGTCTTGATCCAGGTCTTAGAGGAAAGGCTTTTAGTTTTTCTGCATTTGGTATGATATTAACAGTGGGTTTCTTGTATATTACTTTTATTGTTTTGAGTTATGTTCCCTCTATAATCAGTTGAAAGTTTTTATCATGAAGAGATGTTGAATTTTAGCAATTTTTTTTCAGCATCCATTGTAATGATTGCATAATTTTTGTCCTTCATTCTGTTAATGTGATATATCACATTTATTGATTTGTGTATGCTGAACCATTCTTGCAATTCTGGAATGAATTTCACTGGATTATAGTTAAGGGTCTTTTAAAACATGTTATTGATAGTATTCTCAGGAAGATGGTGGTGTAGCCAGTGGGACTAAGCAAGTCTCAGTGTGAGGAGTGAATGTATGGAAAATTTTGCATACGTGTCAGTAAGTGAGTTTGTCAGTGGCTGAGTAGGGACTTGTTCAGTGGCCAGGGTTCTCCTGGTTAAGTAACTGGTTGGTGCCACAGCTGCTTTGTTTGGTTCCTAGCATCTCCCAGAGTGCAGAAGACAAGTGCCATTTTTTAAAAAGCAACAAAGCTCTTCCCAGGAAGAAGCTGCCAGGAGTGACTGCCAGCTCCAGGCTCTGCCTCACCAGTGTGGTTAACCTGGCTGGACACTGGCAGCAAGGGCTGTGAAGGGAGCACAGCAAGGTATCCCAGAGTCAGAACCCCACTGGAGAAGACAAAAGAGGCACCCTGCCACCATCTGGAAATCTGAGCAGGAAAGTGCTTTGGCTTGCTCATCACAGAGTGACAGACCTGACTCAGTATCTGTGACTGGCAGATTAACTACTCAGGGGATGATCATGAGCCAGAGGAAATATCCTGAAAGCACAAACTACTGAGTCTCAGGTACTCCATCCTCTACCCTGATTCAATCATGGAACGAAGGGTGTGACCAGAAAAGGATGAGGAAGACCTCCAAAGAAATCAGTGGTGAGTGAAGGGCTGCCCCAACTCCCCTCCTCCCCAGCAATCCTCTAAACATCAGACCCACATGACTGGGGCACAACTGAGAGGGACAAACAAACAAAAAACTGAAAGATGAACATGCAATCCTTCATGTACACATATAAATAGAAAATTAAAAAATAAGAAGAAAGAAAGAAAAAAAGGGGAGTGAGGAGATTCAGATTGTACCCTCACATACACATTCATGCACAAAGGAAAAACATTAAAACATGTTAAACCCAACCAAAAAACCTGCCTCCTTATGGTAGGTTCTGTAGTAGTTCCTCTAAGCTGCCCCTCTACTGTCTCCAGTAGAACTCAACTTCATTCACAAACTCCCTAGTGTCCAGCCCAGAAAAGGAAGAGGGGGCAGTGGAGGAGGTAGGGCTTCAGTCCTCCCCTTTCACTCTAGTATGGTCAAAGGCATCCCTTCTGGTAAGGAGGTGTGTGATTGTCTCTTCCCCAGGTATTGGTGTGGGACACCCCAGCCAGGCTTATTCTGGAGTGGAGTTCTCCTATTGTGGCTGACGTCCAGGCCCCACCTGGGTTTGTCCCTCTCAGTTGTGCCCCAGTCATGTGGGTCTGATGTTCAGGCATTTTCTCTTTGTTACACTGGTAATTCCCTGTGTTTTTACATTTTTTCACATTTGTGACAGATTTATTTCTTTTTCTCTTTAGTTCCTTTATTCAGTGGCAGTGGGAGTGGCTTTCACTTCTGAT
>CAUYQG010065011.1:0-16632 GCA_963574415.1 Tarsius wallacei | reverse complement strand
GCCGGGCTTGGTGGCTCAGCCTGTAATCCCGCGCCTTGGGAGGCTGAGGTGAGTGGATTGCCTGAGCCCGCGGGTTCGAGACCCGCCTGGGCAGGCGAAACCTCATCTCTACAATAAATCAAAAAAATTAGCCGGGCGTGGTAGCGTGCGCCTGTAATTCTGGCTGCTCGGAAGGCTGAGGCGGAAGGATCGCCGGAGCCCAGCAGGTCGAGGCTGCAGTGGCCGGAAGCGGCCACTGCACTCCAGTCTGGGCGACGGAGTGAGACGCCAACTGGAAAAAAAAAAAAAAGAATGGTAACACCTAGCAGCCAGGCCAAGGAGGCATACGTGAATGTGTTCATGTGAAATGCTCTGCTCGGGGTTGGCAGCACTCAAGGAAGGATGGCTATTTGACTCTGCCCTAGGGAGTATCCCCTGTTGCTGCCACTCTTGGAGCCAGTGTGTCTCCCTCCCACTCTGGCCCTGGGGTTTGGCTCCCTGGCTGCTCCCTGGCCCCGTCAGGAAGCGCCTCAGAGCCCGCGGCGGCAGGGGAGTTGGACTTGTCAGGCGGGAGAGGAGCCAGTGGACATGATGTTCCTTCCCAGGAATGGGAAAGTGGGAATGTTCCTGAGCCAGGAGCAGGGCTGTGGGGCAAGCACACCCAGCAACATCACTCCCCTTTCCCACTGCCCAGAGCCGAGTTCGTGCTCGGCCCTGTGGAGAGGAAGACACATCGGCAGAGGCAGCCTGGCCCTCCTCGGGCCCCTGGTACCTTAGGGCACACACGTACAGAGTATACGGTCTCACACATTCACAGATACCCCCACACCCCACAGGCACACAGGGACACAGAACAAGGCTCCTCGACTCTGCAGGCAGGACCACCCCTCCCGTCTAGCCCATCACCCTCAGAGCACTGGCGGGGATACTGAGGTCCAGGAGGGGGTATACTCTTGTACCAGGCTTCCTTCCACTCTGGGCTGTTCCCTAAGGCACCCTGGAGCTGGGCAGGCTGGAAAAGTGGCAAGGGACCTAGGAGATGATTGTGACCAGCTTTTCCACTTTGGAAAACGTCTCGCCTGAAGGTCCAGGGCACATTGGCCTTTGCACAAATTGCTCCTTTGCTAGTGAGGTCAAAATAGCAGTATCGGTGGCCATGACCAGGAACTTTACCCAAGGAAAGTCTTTCACTTCCATAGCCTGCACAGCCTCAAAGCCAACTGACCCCTTGGTCCAGCCTAACAAGCACATGGATCTCTTGACCTTCAGTGCATTCCACATACCTCGGCCTGCCTCACCTTCTTCAAATACCCTGTAGCACTTGAGGGCCTACTTTGTGCCAGGCCATGTGCTGAGCCCTCTCATGTCATATTTGGTATATATTATACTTTCCATTTCTGATCCCATTTAATTTCTATAGCTTTATTATGAGGTTAGTATTATTTCCATTTTACAATTAAGGAAAGTGAGGGTCAGAGAGCTTAAATCATTTTCCCAGGGACACACAACTTATTAAAGTTGGAACCAGAATTTGAATGTGGGTCTAACACCAAAGCCTATGTTCTTAAAAATTTTAAATTAAATTTTTTTTTTTTTTTTTGAGTTGGAATCTCACTCTGTCGCCCAGACTGGAGTGCAGTGGCTGCTCCCGGCCACTGCAGCCTCGACCCACTGGTCTCCAGCGATCCTTCTGCCTCAGCCTTCCGAGTAGCTGGAATTACAGGCACGTGCTATCATGCCCAGATGATTTTTTTGATTTATTGTAGAGATGAGGTCTCACCAAGTTACCCAGGTGGGTCTTGAACCTGCCTGGGACTAAATTTAACCAAGAAGGTTAAAGTTTTTCTCTACAAGGAAAGCTACAAAACACTGATGAAAGAAATTGAGGCGAGGCTTGGTGGCTCAGCCTGCAATCCCAGCACTTTGGGAGGCCGAGGAGAGTGGATTGACTGAGCCCATGGGTTCGAGACCAGCCCCAGCAACTTGGCGAGACCTCATCTCTACATTAAATAAAAAAATTAGCCAGGCATAGTAGCATGTGCTTATAGTTCTGGCTACTTGAAAGGCTGAGGCAGAAGGATCATTGGAACCTAGTAGGTCAATGCTGGGGTGGCCATGAGTGTGCCACTGCACTCCAACCTGGGCAATGGAGTGAGACTCCTACTCAAAAAAAAAAAAAAAGAAAGAAGAAAAAAATTGAAGAGTATACAAACAAAGGAAAGACATCCTATGCTCATGGATGAGAAGAATTAATATTGTTAAAAGGACAATACTACCCAAAGAGATCACAGATTCAACGCAATCCCTATTACCATACCAATGACATTCTTCACAGAAATAGAAAAGAATTCCTAAAGTGTCAAAGCATCCTGAGCAAAAAGAACAAAGCTGGAGGCATCACACTACCAGACTTCAAAATATATTACAAAGATGTAGTTAATAAAACTGCAGGGCACTGGCATAAAAACACACGTGATCAATGGAACAGAATAAAGAACCCAGAAATTAATCCACATATCTACAGCCAACCAATGCTTGACAAAGGTGCCAAGAACACTCAGTGGGGAAAGGACAGTCTCTGTAATAAAAGGTGTTGGAAAGTTGGATCTCTAAATGTGGAAGAATGAAAATAGATCCCCACCTCTCACCTTATACAAAAACCAACTCAAAATGGACCAAAAATCTAAATGTAAGACCCCAAACTATAAAACGACTAGGAAAAATGCTTCAGGACTTTGGTCTGGGAAAAGATTTCATGATAAGATCTTAAAAGCACAGCTGGGCATGGTGGCTCACGCCTGTAATCCCAACATTTTGGGAAGTAGAGTCGAGAGAATTGCCTGAGCCCAGCCTGGGCAACCTTGTCTCTATAATAAATTAAAAAATCAGCCAGGCATGGTGGTGCTTGCCTGTGGTGCCAGCTACTTGGGAGGCTGAGGTGGAAGGATCGTCTAAGCCCAACTGATCGAAGCTGTGGGGGCCATGAGTATGTCACTGCACTCCAGCCTGGGTGAAAAAGTGAGTCTCTGACTCAAAAAAAAAAAAAAATGTGCAGGCAACAAAAGCAAAAATAAGCAAATAAGATTATATCAAATTTCACACAACAAAGGAAATAAACAAGAGTGAAAAGACAACCTGCAGAATGGGAGAAAATACTTGCAAACAACTCACCTGACAGAGGATCAATACCCAGAATAGATAAGACACTCAAACATCTCAGCTGCAAAAACACAAATAGGCCAGTAAGAGAGGGGCAAATCATCTGAACAGATCTTTCTTAAAAGAAGACATACAAATGGCCAACAGATATATGAAAAGAATGCTCAATATCACTCATCATCAGAAAAATGCAAATCAAAACCATAATGAGGGATCACCTCACCCCGTTTAGAATGGCTGTTACCAAAAAGACAAAAAAAAAATAATAATAACAAATGCTGGTGAACATGGAGATAAAAGGGAACTCTTCTATGTTGTTGATGGCAATGTAAGTTATTACAGCCACCATGGAGAACAGTATGGAGGGTCTTCAAAAAACTATAACTAGAACAGTCATATGATCCTGCAATCTCATTACTGGGCATTTGTTCAAAGAAAAGGACATCAGCATATGGACGAAACATCTGCACTCCTGTGTTTATTGCAGTGCTCGTCACAATGGACAAGATATGGAATCACCCTAGGTGCCCAACAACAGATGAATGGGTAAAGAAAATGTGGCATATAGACATAAAGGAATATGACCGAGTCATAAAAAAGAATGAAATTCTGTCATTCATAGCAACATGGCTGAAACTGGAGGACACTATGTTAAGCGAAATAAGCCAGGCAGAGAAAGTTAAACACTGCATGTTCTCACTCATTTGGAAGCCAAAAAAAAAAAAGGTTGATCTCATAGAAAGAAAAAGTAAAACAGAGGATACTAGAGAGTGGGATGGGCAGGAGAAAGAAGAAAACAGGGAGAGATTTGCTAAAGGATACAAAATTATAGCTAGGTAGGAGGAATGAGTTCTGTGTTGCACAGCACCATAGGACATCTATAGTTAATAACATATCGTTTCAAATAGCTAGGAGGAGGATATTGAAAATGTTTCCAACACAGAGAAATGATGAACGTTTGAGGTGACGGATTGCTAACTACCCTGATCTGATCACTATACATTGTATGCCTCAAGCATCCCTGTCTACCCCATGAATATGTACAATTATTATTTGTCATTTTACAATTTTAATCTAATTTTTAAATATTTTAAAAGACACACAAACTAAATGATCATGTTTGGGCCCCACAATATTTCTGTGAGGTGAAGAATATTTAGCCTAGGATCAGAGACAGGGCACAGAGATGTTAAGCAACTTGCCTGAGAACGTGTTCCGAGGGAGGGTCAGAGGCAGGACGTGAACTCAGGTCTGTGGGAACATCAGTGTGCTTGTGTGGATGGACACCTGAGACTGTTAGAAGAATGTGAGCAGGAGTGTGTGTGTGTGTGGGGGGGGGGGGTCCTTTCCATTCTCTTCCCTGCCTCCTTGATCCCTTAGCTCTACTCAAAATGGGGTTATCTCCTCCAGGTCCAAGAGGTTATCCTTCTCACTCCACTTATCTCTGTCCCTCTCCCGTCCCCAAAGCTCCCCTTCTTAGACGCCCCATGGTCCTCAGAGGGCATCCCTAGATCTCCCCTTAGAACCCTGGTGCCCCCAGCCTGACTCCGGATTTTTCTTTGTCTTGCCCCCTCCATGTAAAATCTGGGGCTCCCCCCACCACAGCTAGCACAGGGTTAGGCCCAAGGTCAAGATTTAGACGGTACCCATGGCTTCTGAGGTAAGGGTAAGTCACCAGGGGCCCATCCACCCATCTGGCCATCCATCCATCCATCAGATATTTATTAGGCACCTGCTCTATCTGAGGTGCCATTCTAGGTACTAATTTACGTCAAATAATAAAATCAGACAAAAACAACTGCCCTTGTGGGTCTTACAGTCTAGGGAGGAGAGAAAGACAAAAACAATAGATAAATCAACGACAGAGTGTGTGAGAAGTTGATGGCCAAGGGAACAATAGCGTAAGGTAAGGGGGAGTCCAGGCCCATCCAAAAGATGCCTTTTAGGCCAGACTTGAAAGAAACTGAATTCAGTCATGTGGATATCTGTGGGAAGAGTGTTCTGGGAAGTACCAACAGCAGGTGCAAAAGCCCTGAGGTGGGTGTGTGCCAGGGTGGCTGGGATGGAGTGGCCTGGGGGGATGTAAATTTATGTAGGGACTTCACAGCCACCATAAGGCCTTGAACTTGTCATCTGAAGGTGGGGTTGGGCTGGGAGAATTTTGCTTCACAGCATTTGGGTGTCAACCAAAGGTGTTTCATCAGGGAGGCCTTTCCTGGGACTGCCTTACCTCAGTGGCACCCTCACACCCCACTGTGCTCTTCCTAGTCATAACCTCCACATTGCATCCTCACAAGCACTTACGGTCTGGAAGTTAGCTCACGTGCATGTTCTTGGTTCACGTGTTTATTTTGTGTCTCCCCCCACAGAGTGAAAGTCCCTTGAGGGCGGGGGCTGTGTCCCACTGCCTAGAACAGAGCCTGGTGAGTGACAAGCTGCCTGTAATCCCCTCACTACCAGCCTGTTTATAGCTTTGTGTCCTCCAGAGGACTGGTTACCCGCTCGTCTGCCTGTTGGGAAGACAGGTGCATACTTTCTGCAGAAATTCCACCCTACGCCTTCTCCAGCTGCCACTGTCCTCCTAAAATGCCCTTTAACTTCAAGTTATAGCAAGCTAAAGGGAATTATTTACAAGCAGAGCCCTCCCTCTGTTTCCATTCCCCCCGCCCCGCAACTAGGTCATCAAAAATAAATGTCTCTTGTCCTAGAAATTCATGGTGCTGTCCTGCTGGTCCAGTCAGAGAGCTGTTCCCTAGAGACTTCTAGAAAGAAAGGGGAATAAAAGTGATAGAGAACCTACTAGGTGTTTTAACATAGATTTTGCGATTTAGGCTAAAAAAATGAGCCTCAATATCATGTTATGAGACCTATTTTACAGATAAGGAGACTGAGGCTCAGAAGTTAAGGAATTATCCCTGTCTAGCTCCATATTACATGAGTAGTAGATGGCAAAGCCAGAATTCAATCTTAAGTCAGCCTCTTGTTCCTTCCACAGCTCTCTGCTAACCCCTCACCCTTATTTTCACATGAAAAGCTATTCTTCTGAAGACTGGAAAGAACAAGAAAAGGAGAACAAGAAAAATAAGGAACTGTCTTGATAGTGTTGGCGTTTGCCAAGCACCCTCTTGGCACTTTGGCCCAGTCTAGCCATCCTAGGCCCAGCGTTGACCAAGGAGGAGGGTCTTGCATCTCAGGCCCAGGGCGTACAGGAACAGCCCCGTGCCTCTCATCCTCAAGGACACCTGGGGCCAGCTTGCCAGCCTGCGAGCCCCTCAGGGAGTCTCAGGCTGCCTGCCTGCCTTCCAGACTAAACATCGCCTTGCCCAACTCTCTTGTTCAGTCACAGCAAAGCGTCCTGGGAGACTCTCAAAAACAGAAGTGAAGGATGGTTTACGTGTGTCTGTGGATACCCTTGGGAGAGAGACAGGCACATACCCAGACTTGCAGACATGCCACAACACATGCACACGGAAGGGGCGGGCCTGTGGATCCTGGCTGGGGTCTATAAATACCACCACACACACACAAACACACATACACACACACACACACAGGCATATTCAAAGGCAGAAGTGGTTATCTTTGAACACTGATAACAAGAGGCAGGCCCACATTAAAACACAAACACAGGAATACTCAGACACCATGTGCCCTAGACTTCTGGCCTCCGGCCTCTGACAAGGACATGGAGGCCTGAAGTGGACACACATTCACACAGTCTGCTGGGCTGTATTTTGGAAAAAAGGCGGGGGAGAAAAAACCGACCTGTGAACGTTTCCACTATGTGCTGCTTGTGAACATTTTGCAGCCTGCAGAGATGCCCCTGAGCTGTGTGGCTGTGTGTGGGCTGGTCAGGGACAAAGCTCTGAAAGCACAGTGACGGGGACAGGGAGGTGGCACTCGGGCCACAGGGGTAGGGGTGGGGGCTGGGGACAGGGCAGGATCCACCCCCAGTGGATACAGAGGCAGTTGATGGGCTTCCTGCTTCAGTTTTCTGGAAAACAAAGCAAGCCTGCCCTCCATGGCTGCTTTGCTAAGATTCAATGACATGAGAATTGGAAGCACATGATATGCCTGGCACATCGTAGGCCCTCCATCAATGGAAGTCGCTATGGCTAAGTTCCCAGTCCCTTGGGTCACAGGGGACGTGAGCCATTTCACTGCCACCTCTGATGCTTCCCCTTTTAGAGCTGATTATTCAGTATAGCTCAGAAATATCTTACATCACATGTGTGCATGTATATGCATGCATATAAAAACGTATCTTTAGTAACAGTCAGAAGCACAAAACAACAGCTATAATTTATTGAAAAGGCACTCAGTGCTGGACACTGCCTAAGTACTTTGTATATATATCTTATTTGACTTCCACAACAACCATACGAGGAGGGACTATTATGACGCTCATTTTACAGATGGGGAAATAGAGACACAGAGGAGTTAAACAAGTTTTCCAAAGTCGAACCATTAGTAAATGGGGGAGTTTGAATATGAATGTAAACCCCTGTCTCTACTTATGTGCTAAAAACTCTATTCATTCTCTGTGTGTGTGTGTGTATACATATATATTGTTGGTGTTGGAAGACAGCCAGAATATGTGATCTTCAGGAAGGGCTATCCTTGGCCTCCCGGTTGGGAGGATCCTATTATTTGCTGGGTGGTTGGGGAACCAGCTGTCCTATGTCCTGTCCAGGCTGGAAAAAAAAATGATGTCTTGATGATGTGGGAAAGAGGCTGAGCTGTCCTTGGAATTTGAGCCTGGCCTCCTCCACAAACCCTCGCAAGACTTGAAGTGTCCAGGAATGTAGGCACAGGCTCTTACCACTGCACCCATCCATCCATTCACCCATCTGTCCATCCATCCACCCATCCAGGCACTAGTGAGCCCAACTCTTAGACAATGAGTATGAAATGCCCATTCTGAGCTTCCCTCAGCCTGGCACACGCAGCCATCTGCGACTGCATCACGACTTCTCTCCTGGACATGACTTTGAGCATAAAGTCACAAAGAAGACCACCGTGTTGGGTGTTAAAAAATGAACGTTTACGGTGGCTAGAGAGGACTTTAAGGAAAAGATCCAGAAAACAGAAGGCATATGGGGACTGGGGGAAGTCCTGATTATAATCTTCACGATGGCCTGGAGGGCTTGACCATCCACTCTCTAGAAAGCTCTGGAAGAAATTCTTGACTGAGGCTCTGAGGAGAGCAGGAAAGCCACAACTACAGAGAAGATACCTTCACCAGCATGACCTGTGCCACTTGTCCTAGAGCTTCGGGCCCCCAGCAGACAGATGTGTGTGCTAAAAAGAGAGTGGGGTAACCAGGGTGAGTCCTAGCATGAACTATGGACTTCGGATGAAAATGATGTACCATTGTGGCCTCAATGAATGTAACCACGGACCATGCTGGAGCAGGATGCCGACAGAGGGGAGAATTACACTTGGGGGAATGGGAGGGAAGGGGCTGTGTGAGAATTATTTGTATTTCCCTCTCAATCTTGCTGTGAACTTAAAACTGCTCTAAAAAATAATATTGGTTAATTAAATAAAAGAGAGAAAGCATACGGTAGAACCAAAAGAAAGGCACAAGACATCCTGGGGTCTGAGGGCTTCATCTGTATGTGTCCTGAGGAGCCGAGGGGTTTCTGGGAGGTGTCCTATGGGTCTCGAGAGGCTGGGGCTGGAGTGGAGAGGAACAGAGCCAGCAGGGGCCAGAAGGGACCCCCAGGAACCAGCAGGACCCAGCCCCCTGCCTCATTTCCCACCACCCCTCCTCTGCTCCAACCCTCCAGAACTGCCCTGATTTTATTTGCTTTATCAACTGGGGTTCAGTGTCAACTTCCCTCTAAGGCCTTCTGCTTCAGAGGCTTGGCCGTGGGTGAGACCACAACCCTCCTTAGCTGTAGAGTTGGTGTGAAAGGGACCCCGAAGGCAGGCAGTTCCCTTCAGGCCCCAGCAGATTGGGCATACTGAAAGTGCTCAGTAATAATTTTATTGCATAAATGAATGACTCGTGAGTTTTCCAGCAAACTGGAATGAGGCAATTTTGGTTTTACTCATCTTACATTTATTAAGTTGATTACAGTGGGCCAGATATTGTGTTAAGCAGCTCAAGTAATGTATCTCATATAATCCTTATCAGAAACCTTTGAGGTAAGTAATATTATGGATGAAACTGGGGCACCAGAGAGGTTAACTAACTTGACCAAGGTCACACGGTTAGTAAACAGCAGAGATTCCAACTCTGGCAGCTTGGCTCTTACCCACCATGAAAAGTTGGTTTAGACTCAGAAAAACCTGGGCTGGGAAGGTCGTAGTGACCCCTCCAAGCCTAAGGAGGATTAGTGGCGGAGGCCAGGCTCAGATCCCAAGAACAGCTTAGATGCCCTCCCATCATCAAGACATTGCTTCTACAGCCTGGGCAGAGACTGTGAAAGCTGGTTTCCCAACCACCTAGCAAACAACAGGACCCTCCAAGCCTAGGAGGCCAAGGACAGCCCCTCCTGGGAGATCCATCCACACCCAACACCTATCTGATGCAGAGGTGTTGGTAGGAAAAGGAACAGGAAGGTGTTGTCAGAATAACAATAAGAAGCAAGAAGAAAATACAATATTTTTTTCCAAAACCTCCCATTCCATCCATATTCTCAGCTCAGGCACTGGGTAGACCCCAGTTAGTTGTAGAAATTTGCCATCTGGGTCCCTCTGACCCAGGAAGGGGCTGACCTGAGCCTGGAGAAGGACCAGGAGGTGCTAAGTGTACAGGCATAGAGGAAAGTAGACCCAGGCTTTTACCATTGCATCCAGCTATCCATCCACCCATCCACCCATCCACCCATCCACTCATCCATCTATCCATTCATTCATCTGTCCATTCATTGTCCATTCACCCATCTATCCATCCACTCACCAACCATCTATTTATTATCCACCCACCATTCATCCATTAATACATCTATTATCCATCTATACATCATCCATCCATCCATCCATCATCCATCCACTTATCCATCCCTCCTCCTCTGTCCATTATCCATCCTTCCACCCACCCACCCATCCATCCACTCGCCCATCCATCTATCCATCCAACCATCTATCCATCCATCCATCCATCCATCCATCCATCCATCCATCAGCCATCCATCCATTAGTCATCTATCCATTCATCCACTCATCCATCATCTTATTCATTCATCTATCCATACATACATCCATACATCCATCTCCACTCATCCATCCATTTTCTGGACGTAGAACAGGTGTCCACATACTGCTACTTTTAAACTCTTTGAATTTTGGCTTCCTTCCTAAAAGTGACAGTTGTGTGGTAACTGGATATAGACAGGCTGCTACAAAGCTCTTCAAACTAAGAGGCGCTTTACCTGTGAGAAGTTATTTATGCTGCACCTCTATTAAAAAGCAGGAAAAGATTTCTGAGACTTCAAAGGTAGTTTATTTTTTAGAAAGCTCAGAGCTGCAAGTGTAGCCCACATCTGTGCACGAGCTCATGGCCCCCACCGCCTTGGATATAATCTGCTTTCGCCCTCCCATTATTTTTCTCTTTATTCTGACTTCCTTTTCTACATATAGGTTGGTATCTTGTGTTAATTTATATATTTTTAAGCCTCTCAGATCTTTTTTTGGAATAAAGTTGAATCATGAAGGGAAAATAATGATTGAACTGAACTAATGCAGAAGAAATAAGAAGAGGATTTAATTTATTTCAAGAACTGAGCTGACCCCCTAAACTGGAAGCTCAACCTTCTCTGTCACCCTCCACCCATAACCCTAGGGATAAGACTGCTGTCAAATGAATGACTGCCTCCCTCTAACATTCTTTTTGTTGAACCTGCAACCCACCAACTACAGCACCAGGATGAGCTGTTTATGGCTTCATCTTGTCTTTAGGCCTTTGCCCATGCTGTTCCCTCCACTCGTACCACCTTTCCCTCCTTCCACCCATCCTCCTTCCCTCCTCCTCTCTCTCTGTTTCCCTACTCTGCAGAAGGTGTTCCTTGACTTGCGTTTCTTGATGGACCCTGTATTCTCCTTTTCTTTCTCCCCTCCTTTCTCTCTTTCTCAATCTTCAACTCTCAACTTCAACCCTTGTTGCAATGTTTATATTCAGAATTGGTTACTGTCCATTTAGTAGTAACATACATGGCTAAAATACGCCTGCATCTTCTCCTGAATGAAGAAATCTCGCAGTGTTATCTGCTTTCAGAAAGACAGATATGGTAGGCAGAATCATGACCCCTATGAATGTCTGTGACCAAATCCCCTGAACATGTGAATAGGTTCAAGGTGAACATGATTTTGCAGATGAGATTAATTTAAGGCTATTAAAATAGGGAGATTATCTAGGATTATCCAGGTGGGCCTATTATAATCACAAGAGCCCATAATGATGGGAGAAGGAGACAGAAGAACAGAAGGAAATATGGCAGTTGAAGTAAAGGTCATTATGATGGGATTGATTGCCACTGGGGGCCACAAGCCAAGGAATGTGGGAAGCTTCTAGAAACCCAAGAAGATGAGGAAATAGATCCTCCCCCTTGAGCCTCCTGAAGCCTGCTTACACCTTGATTTCAGACTGCAACCTCTAGAAAATAATAAAGCTGCATTATTTTAAGTCACAAAGTTAGTGGTGATTTTTTACAGTAGCAAAAGGAAACCAATACAACTGGCTTCAGAAGAAAGGAAAGGATGCTGTTTCTCACAGAGGAGCCACCATCGAGAGTCAGCACAACTGGGTCTTGTGGGAGTGAGTGTGTGCATCTGTGGGACTTGCCCATGGGACATATGGACATCTTTTCTCCTCCAGATCATGGTTGACACAGGACAAGTTTCCTCAGAATAAATGGACACTCTCATTTCAATCGGACCTTTGTGTGGAGATAAGTTCACACGCCGTAGTGGACTTGGCCTGCATGCCCCTTCCTCTGAGAAACATCAAGGACGTCATTGTATTCATGCACTAATAAGCACTGTGTGGCAGTTGGCTTGGCTTTTCTTGTGCTTTCTTTTCATGGTGACATCTGCTGGGCTGAAGCTGGCACCTGGACATGGTGCAAGAGAGGCCATGATGGCGGGTGGGATGAGCCCAGGCCCATGGAAAGGGGCCACGGTCTGAACGGCATCTAACCACTTAGAAGTGCATCTGTGTTTTCTCAGTTCTGCTAAAAGGACCCTATTTCTTTTATTTGCTAAGTGAGCTCTGAAAAATTCACAAATGGCCCATTTGCTCTGCTGGGATGTGGGAGACATTGGTTCAGAGAGAGCTTTGAGGTCACAGCTGAATTTGAACATTGTCTCCTACCGGCTGTGTGACTGGGCTTGTTGCTTTTCTTGCCCCTCATCAGTAAAATGGGAGAATAAGGCAGTTCTGGGCATACAATGTGATTGTGCATTTATGTGCACAGCACAGTCCCTGGATCAAAATAACACACAATAGCTCTTGGGATTGCATTTAGACTTCTGATCTAGCAAACAGAATAATAACAAAGCTAGACCAGGGCTTTGTGGTCAGTTATCTCGTTTGAAGAATCTTCACTAAGAGGTTTCCAAAAGACACGACATAGTTTTCCTCTGAGTCACCTCGAGTTTACGCATGAGGTTTCTCTTCCAAGTTGTGATTATGAAGCCTGCGATCTGACTTTCCATCTCGAACCCTGCCCAGTGGGCCTGTTTTCCTCCTCACTCCTCAATGGCATTCTCAGCCCAGCCATACCCATTCATTAGAGACTCCATATTGGAGAGGTTAGCTTGCAGGAAGTGCCTACTTCCTCCTTCCTCTGGGGCAAGGATTGGGGTCAGCTGATGGTGCAGGAAGCTGTGGTCAAGTTGCAGTCAGGCACGTTTTGACAGGACCCGTCAGCAGCTGGCTGCAACCGCAGATGACAACTGCCCCGGGTCCACTTGGGAAGGCGGAGCCTCTTCTGCTCACCAGGTAGGGCTACCTTCCCCAGAGCTCATGATGGCCCAGCGGGGACAGGGGACAGGGCACTAAGACCAATCACCCTGTCTTTCCTCTGGGCCACAAGGCCTCCCAGTTCCAAGAGAAGAAAAGGAGAGGATCAAGGAAGAAGACAAGGGAAATAATTCAGGGTTGGGGATCACAACCACCCCCCAAGGGCCTATCTGAGCAGGAGTTGGAGGGGTCCAGCTGGGAAGAATGGTGGGAGCCGTGTCCACTCTGCCCCCCGTCAAATCCCCAGGGACACAGATCGAGAGTGGGCCTGTGACCAGCGTGGCTGGAGGGCCAGTGGCACAAAGCCTGGCTGTGAGTGGGCTTCCTCTTCCCTCTGACCTGGGATCTGGGCCGGGGGTGTGAGGGAGCACACCAGCAGTGCGTCCCAAGCCTCAACGTGTTGGAGAATCGCTTGGAGACCTTGCTCAAATGCAGGTTCTTTGTCAGTGGGGCTGGAGCGGGGAGCCTGAACTTCTCTGGTTCTAAGTCCTCAGGCAAGGCCACATGGCTGACTCGCCTTTCGGACTGCGTGTAGCCAGAAAAAGCATCAGCATAAAGGATAGTATGGAAACAAGACTAGGCTCTTGCAGGAGACGTTTGTCACGACTTCCATAATGTTCTGGGTGCTGTAGCTCTCAGTTCTTGCTTCCAGGTGGCCTGTGGGCACCCCTGGAGAATGCTGGAACAGAGCTCGGAGATTTGGATTCAACTAACATGAAGTGCCTGCGTGAAAGCAGCACCAGGAGCCATGGCCGGAGCTGGGATGGAGCAGAGTTGGGCTGAAGCAGCCAGGAGGGGTGGGAGAGGGGCCGACAGCTAAGAGAGCAGAAGGTACAAAGCAGAGAAGTGGGGTCAGGGGAGCACCGGACACAGAGTCGAGTTCTGATCTTCATCAGCTTTAACATCTGGACAAGCAGACTCTTGAGCCTCAGTTTCTCCACCTATAACTAAGTCGGATAACAGGGAGGCCCAGGACTAGGGTGGAAGTTCAATAAAGCAAATGTGAACACAACCAGCAAATTCCCTGGCACATACTAGTATCCATTGTCAAATACATTTTGAAATAAAAAATCAGGGTCTCGAAAGCAAACAAAGGAGTTTGGCTTGTGCCTCCAAGAAGCCAGTCACAAATCACTCCTAACTCAGTAATAAAGCAAGCCCCACCCCCCACCACCCTCTCGCCCCCACCAGGGCTCTCTGCTTCACCTGGAGTAGTTCTGAGGACTCAGATGGAACTCAAGCAGGTACAATTATAGAATTTAAAACTGGTCCTGAATGCAGACGCCTCACTAATGTCATAAACCTTTTGCCTCTGTCCAAATTGGTTTGATTCCACAGGCCAGCCAGCCCTTTCTCCTACAGACCCCAAGCTGGGCAGCAGGGTGCATGGATGGCACGTTAATAGGGCATTCTGGGGAAACAACACACCCACCCCCAAATCCTGTCCTAGGCCTCCCATCCCAAGCCCTTCCAAATCTGAAATTGGTTGAGAAGAAATGACCTGGTTTGCCAGGACTTTGCTAGAAGCCCTTGGGAAAAGGCTAAGTCCTTTCTAGGCAAACATTTGAGGCCCCGGAGGCAGGGGCGCTGCCCATGCCAAGAAGGCCTTTTGGAGGCCAGCACTCCCTTCCTCCTCTCCACAGCCTCCCCTCCCCACACGCTCCCTTGCACAGGCCTCAGCTAAGCAGGGCCTAGACCGCTTTTTATGAATTTTTTTAAAAATAATATTTACAAATGGTTTGGGGCCCAGAAACTTAAACATTTCCACCAGGCCATGTTTTCTCTGCAGTGTGTATTTTTAAGTAGACAGATGGAAACAAAGCCTGCATTTCACAAACAGACCAGAGGAAACGGTAAATACACGTAGGATCATTGTGGAGGAGTCTGTCTGCTCTGACTCTCCTTGTGAGCGGGTCTTCCATGGGGCTCGGCCAGAGTAGCTAAGTGCTTTCTCCGCAAACCAAAAGATCAAAATGAGTTTGAGGGTGAGGGGACAGCTGACTGGAGCATATCAGCATCACCTGTGGATACTTTTTTTTAAACCTAAATTAATATCCCTTGTCCTGACTCCTCCCCCTTTCAAAAAGCAGTCCTGAGTAGTGGTTAGGGACAGGGGCTGCAGTCACAGGCTACCTGGACTTACCTCACTTTGCAACTCACTAACTGGGAGGCCTTGGGTAAGGTAATTAACGTCAGCACCTTAGTTTCTTCACCTGTAAAATGGGGGGATCCAGGTGCCCATCTCATGGGCCTGCTGTGAGTGTCAAGGGAGTTAATACCTATGGGGTACTTCGAGGGACCCGTCACAAAGCAAGGATCAATAACTCAGCGTGCCCCAAACTCCCGATACCCACCACACCTCCAAACTCCACATCCCGCCTGCCCCACCCAGTCCTTCCGGGACTCCGCTGATGACAGCTTCATCCTTCCTGTTGGCTCAGACCCCAAACCTCAGAGTCATCTTTGACTCCTCTTTCTCACACCCCACGTGCAATCCGTTAGCAAACCCATCAACTCTGGTTGTAAAATATGTTCGGAACCAGCCACATCTAAGCATGCCACCGCTACCCTCCTCCAGTCCAAGTCTCTGTCATCTCTCGTCCTGACTGCTAGAGTCGCCGCCCCCTACTTTCCCTGCTGAGGCCCACAGTCTCTTCTCCATGCAGCTTCTAGGGTAATCCTTTGAGAACATTTAAGTCAGATTATGTTTCTCCTCCACCTGAAACCCGCCAAAGGCTCCCCCACCCCCCCGCAGCATCTCACACAGAGTCAAAGCTGAAGTTTTACCGGGGCCCTACTACCTCTCTGATGCTGCCACCTGCTCTTACCCCTGCCAAGCACACTCCTGCCTCAGGGCCTTTGTACTTGCCATTCCCTCTGCCCAGAACACTGCTCCCTCAGAAACCTTATGGCACCCTCCCTCCCTCCCTTCAGGCTCTGCTCAGTTGTCACCTCATCAGAGAGGCCTTCCTTGAAACTCCTATAAAGAACCTGCTGTACCTTTCTCTGCTTTCTTTTCCTTTTGAGTTCTTATCGCCAGTTAGTACCACCCATCTTTGTTTTTCTGCTTTCTCTCTCTCCCCCATTCAGAAGTGCTGTCCTAATAAAGCAGTAGCATCATTCCTTTTCTCTGTGGCACTTAGAAGGTGCTTTATAATCACCGATTAAATGAATATCTCCCTCCCTCCATTTCTGTCTCAGTTCCAAGGTGCAGCCAGAAGGATCTGCCCACATCACAGATTTTTATCATGCTCCTCCGCGGCTCAAGAACTGCCAGTGGCTCCCTTGTTGCCCATGGGGCAAAGCTGCAACATGGTATGGAAGACCTTTCGTGGTCTGGACCTACCTAACCTCAACCCTCTCTGTTGCCATCAACAAACCCTGTGCTGCTAGGGCAGTGATGTGTCATGGCTCTCTGAGTGACTATCCTCTGCTCATGCTGTTCCTTCACCTTGGAATGCCTGTCCTTCCTTTCCCCATCTGTTGGACTCCCACTGTAGTGGGTTGGATGGTGGCCCCCAAAT